>KK502700.1:3551-37941 GCA_000688735.1 Glossina austeni
TATAAATTTTCTTGGAACGAGCCTTGGTGGAGCCCTGAGCTTACCCCGACCAAGAAAACTCGTTACAAAGTTTATTTTCACAGTTGGAAGTTTTCCTAAGAAATGAAAATATGAAATTACATGCATTATACGATATTATTCCGCTTCATTTTGTTTCGCCAAAAATTTTACATACAAAAGCTGAATTTGCCCCTTATTTTGATATTATTTTCTCGAAATTAATTTCGAACAACGAAATCCATATATAACTTTCAGCCAAATGGTTCTCAAGGTACGCTTTTCAGATGAGAGCTACTTAACTTAAAGGTAAATATTAATGCCCAATACTGACTCAGAACAACTCACTTGATTCGACAGATTTTAATTATTTTCTTCTTCATCTGTTATTCAGCAAATTAACAATCGAAAATTCGCTGGGGTGTGTAAAACCAATGTGAATAGAGTTCTTTGTTTGAGCCTTAGTAAAGTTGTGTTAGATTTTGAATATAATACTATTAGTTATTTATTTTAGTGCTTATTTGATTAAAGTTTTTTATTTTCAGTTTTGCGTGTTATATATCCGCCACGTTATCTTTTTTATAGTTTTTGTTAAAATATGCATGTTACTCGTCCACCACGTAGGATGTAAATTCCGATGTGTAAGATATATATGAGCATAAAGAGTTATATGAAGAAATTGATGGGTGTGAGAGCGAAAACTGTAGGTTCATAAATTGACTGTAAACGCTTATATGTCTTGATGCTCTGATTTAAAAAAGAGAAAGGATTGCGACGTAAGCTGTTAAATTGCAAGAACGCAAAATATCAAGAATGCTGTGGTCACGAAGACCACATACACTCACTTTGCGAAGTGTGGAAAGGCGAATAGAAGTGGTAACATTCGGACAGAATAATGGGATATGATCAGGAGATTGTAAGACCCCATCTGTGGGTAACACGTTGTTTACTATGTTAATTTTGAATAGATGATCATTACATCTCATGTGATTGAACATCAGTGTCTTAATAATGCAAATGTCTGCAATTGATCAACCAAGGGGCTTTATTTACTTGTGGAAATAAAGAATATAAATGATGATCATAAGGTGAATTATCCTAACGTTGTTTCCAAGAAAGAACTAAATGCTTTTTGTCGATTGTCCTCACGTCTGCAGGAATTACAGCATGATCATTAAAATGAGATGATCTAGAAATTTCAATGTTATCTGCAGTGTTGTTGCCACGAATGCCCATGTGACTGGGCACCCAGAGAAAGTGAAAACAAAATATATTACACTTGACTGGAGTAAGTAAGGTGCCGATTTTTAATATGTTGGGCTGACTTTTACATCACACTATAAGGAAATTCTTTTGAGGTTGAGTACTCGCTAAGCAGATGGCTTCCAGGATCGCAAGACATTCAGCCGAAAATACCGCGCTTTATGGGACTTCCACATTGAAATCTGGAAACCAAACGCCGCTGCTTACAACATTGTAAATACCACAAATGGATTGCAATACATTAATGACTTGAAAACATTGTTTGGCAGTTTTGTCAATGTGAGCTGTTGGGGAAAGTGAAGGACAAAGCTTAAAAAGTCGAAAGTTTTAAAAACGGAATAGAAGAACCATAGATGAGCAGAGGAGTAACCGTACGGTATATCCTTTTCTTTTTTGAAAAGATCAAGCATTTGGTGTTATTGACTGAAAGTGTGAGTTGACACAAATCTGGATCAGAGTTGGAACTAAAAATGGCAAGATCGTCAGCATAGCCCAGGATTAAGATGTTTTCAGGAAAGCAACTGAAAATTTTGTTAATATATAAATTAAAGCAAAGACGAATCAATACAGATCTCTGAGAAATACTTGTAAAAGATCTCCTTTGTACAACAACATCACAATTTTTAATTAACATGTTCTTACAGACAAAGAGGTTATCTAACAAATTACAGAAATTGTTAGGGAGATTCAAAGAGAGAAGGATAGATTTTAAGATGTTGCTATTGACAAAATCAAATGCTGAGGTTATGTCCAGAAAGCAGGCAATGAGAATATGTTTCTTAACAAACGCTGAAATTATTGCTGGCCACAAAGCCATAATGTTGTCTTTGGCAGATCTGCAACGTCTAAAACCAAATTGAAGATTGCTGAGGATATGTTTGAACTCGAGATACCATTCTGGACGCGAGTATAACACTTTCTCGAAAATTTTTCTAAGGGTAGAAACTAAGGCAGTATATCTGTAGGAATTAAGATTATCTGGCGGGTTATTCTTTTTTCTTAAAGTAAAAATTTGGAAGTCGTACCAGGAGGAGGGTTTATAGCCGGTACTCAGAATGTTTTTAAATTCTTTAAGTAAAATTAATCCGTTTGCAATATTCAAGATTTTGAGATGATTGTTGCGAATACCACCTAAACACGGAACTGAGTCTTTTGAGAGATAATTGGCTCAGAGATAGTTATGTCACTTAAGAAAAAATTATTTCGTTTCCCATCGAGTGAAACAGAGGGGGTTACAGGTCCAGCAAGCTTGTCAAAGAACTCGTTAAAGAGTTTTGAGGGAATGGTACAACGAAAGGAAGTGATACCTATGAAAATTCTCACAGTGCACCAAAAATCTGAGACTGATATCTCACTATTGGCATTTTTACAAAATTGTTTCCAACCTTTACGCCTTTCCAATCTGAGAGTATAAGTATATTGCTTTCTAATATCGGCCAAAAATTTGAAATTTATTTTAGAAGGATGTCTATTACAACGCATCTATTTACAATGAGTCTAAATTTGACAGTGACTCGATTGCATGCGTTGTTCCACCAAGGGTTAGGAGGGTAGGATTTTTTAGAAGATTTTTAGTTTAGAGCATCAGTGAAAGACTTTGAAAATTTATCAAACAAACAACTCGAAGAGTCATTGGTTTGGATGGTATTTGAAATGTTACCGATAGTATTGTTAAGTAAAGAAGGTTTGAAATACTTTGGAATATAGGTATGTGAGTGGCAGCGGGCAATAGCATGCAAATAAAGACCAATTTTAACTTGAATTACCTAACGTGTCGTGAAGGGTCCCCCAGGTACTCAGCGAACTTAGGTTAAGTATACAGATCGAAAGATCTGTGCAAGAAAAGATGGAGCCAAAATGGGTAGGGACACCGTTGTTTAGTAAGACTAAATTGCTGCTTGAGTTTGTTTGCCGCTTGAATTGGAGGAGCGACTATCCCAGCAAACATTGTGAGCATTAAAATCGCCACATATTAATGCAAATATGTCGGATCCGAAAGAAAATAACTTGTTAATTGCATTATTACAATTAGGTGGAATATAACAACTAATGATCAAGAGTTCCCCAAAGAAAGTGTGAGTGGTGCAGCTGCAAGCTTCAGTAGGTACACAATTTGTAAAATTAGAAACGTAAGAGAAAGAAAGCTTGTTAGATATAAGGATCGCCACGCCACCACCACGAGAGGAGCTGGAGATACGATTAAATCTAACTACATTATAATTCTTAATAGAAAAATAATCATTAGGCTTAAGAAAAGTTTCCGCAAGACAGGACATGGAACACATTGAACTCAACTAAAATATATTAACAGCCGAATTCAATTGACTGTTAGAAGTAAATCTTATACTGATTATTATTAAAAACAAGTGTAAAGTATATAAGGAGACCTAAAAAAAAAGGAAAAATAACACATAAACAAATAAATAATAATTCATTTATAAATAAACAAGACAGAAAAAAACATGTACGCAATTAGCATAGAGGCACACGCACAACGGGTTCAAATCCCTACGCTACTGCAAACATTCAAAAACTTGTGTAAAGAATCGTTTTGCTCCCTTACCATTTATGGCAATATAAATAGCTTAATACTAAATAAATATGCCGTAGCATGTCTTATACGTGCCAGCAATACTGCTCTTGTTCTTAGGTTTGAGAGGGTTAATATAGAAATAAGTGATTCACATACCCAACGGTTTCGCGGTTTACAAAATCATACGATGTGGAACCTACATCAGCAATAACAATAAAATAGATACTTATACAAGTAAACATTGTGATAGAAAAGAACTTATAAAATTACGCATGTCGCTATGGCACATATCATATGAAGGCATACCCAACGGCTGCGCTGTTTACAAAATCACACGATTTGATACCTAGGTCAGCACTAGCAATAAGACAGACATAAGAGCATGTATACATGTTCGATCGTACGAGTCGGTACTTAAGATAGCACTAATAATAAGATATGCGTTAGCGTAGCATTATAGTACATATACAAGTAAGAGCTGAGATTATAACATAGATGCAGGCAAAGCGGCCATCCACACATGTTCGATCGGACCTAAGTTAACATATGTAATAACAGATGTGTAAGAAGATCGTTGCCACACACATGCGACTGAGTATTGAGGGTGTAACGCAGGTATATTCAAAGCATCTATGTAACGGGATAGTGATGGTGATCGCGACTATAAAATAGCGCGTCGCAACTTTCTTTTAGTCGTGTTATAGCAGCTGGTGGTAAGTGAGCAATGACTACATTGCAAGTTGACATAACCGATAGAGTTTTTTTTGGACTTTACCGATAGGAATGAATGGTGTGGCTTAGTCGTCATCCATGAATGACTGATAAAACTGTTAGCCTTTACTGATAGGGGATGGCTGGCTCAGCTTAGTCGTCATCCCTGAATGACAGAGGGACACTCTTCTCAGCGACCTAAAACGGTTAGGGACGAACGAGTCCCCGTTAGGCCGAGGCTGGCTGCTATAGCACCTGCGGCGTATTCTTTTTTTGCAGAATCTCGCGGTACGGATAAAACCTGGAAAATAATGTCTTCGAACGAGCAAAAACGTAGAAAGTTTCAAACAAAAGTCGGATCGCGAATCACCACGCTGGTTGTTCTCCTCCTCCCATTAAAAATCGCTTATCTAACTGTAACTTCCTCGTAAATAATAAATACATAAAAACAAAAATTTAAAGATCCAAGAGTTTTTTTTTACATAAATATTCTTGGAAAGAGACTTCCTGGGTAAGTTTGGCAACTGATCGCGGCGTGATCGTGTCGTTTTATTCTTGTGTGAAAATTTATTGCACTGTTTTCAATTTCTTATTGCTTTATTTCTTTTTACGCATTTGTAGCCTAATTATTTGTAATGGTATAAAAGTGTAAAGAAGAAGATGTGTAAGAATTATAATTATATTAAAATTATATTCAAATTTTGTTGTTTTCTATTTTGGTTTTTGCATTCAGAACTTGTGTTTTCTTTTGGTGCTATTACAACTTTTCTCTTCCTCTTTGTTTACCGATGCTGTAGTAGTGTGAAATTTTCGTCTAATTTAAGAGATAATTTTTGTGATTTTGTTTTCAATCTTTTCTTTTTATTGGTCTTTGCAGGTTGGTTTTGGTTTCTCTTGTTCTTTTGCTCTCTTGTTATAGTATCAACGTAACGGAGAAATTTTCTTAAATTTTAAGATAAATTTAGTGTTGTGATCCTCTTGATTTTGATTTTTTTTTTCTCCTCATAATCCATTTATAACTTTTTGACTTGACATGGAGTGTTTAGATACATCATGTCGCGCAAAAACTGGCCCGGGATCAGAAAGATTCGTTTCGTGTTGGCTTTGCAATCGCTTTGGCCATGCAAAGTGTGCCGGTATTATCGGCCGTGCTGCTGACGCAGTCGTAGACCCCTCGAAAGGTTTACGATGGTCATGTCCTGATTGTAGGAAGCGGGACATAGACTTCTATAAAGTGTTCACGGAGGCCAGAAATGTTTTCTTTGAATTGAGTAAAAATCTTGGCTTCTTGTGGGAAAAATTTGAGCTAATAAAGTCTACGTTTGATGAGTTTCGCTTTATTGAGCTATCATCTTCTTCCTAAGCTAGCAAAATTGCAACTCGTAGCGTAGCGTGTGGTAGCTCTCCCCTGATTCCTTGTAAATCTAATTCGTTGGTACAAGGTTGCGCTCCCTCTAACACTACAACGAACGTTAGCGTTTCCAATATTGCTGAGTCGGTCCGTAACAAAATAGTTACTGACATGCAGGCAAGTCCTACTGGTTTAAGCTGTGCTGAAGTGGCAAGGATATCTCCTCCCTATGCCGTGAGCCACTCTAATCAGGCGTCATCGCCTAAAAATAATAAAGAGCAAAATAAATCATCTTCACCCCCTGGCTCTCTGAGTGTGAACGCTGGTCACCAAACTGGGCAGGTCGCTCAAGCTAGTCGTGCAACCCCCTCAATATTTTCCCCATCTCATAACGCCCCAGCCGTATACCCTACTGTACCTAATAGTAATGATATTTGCTTGACGGCAGCTCCTCCCAGGAAAACAGTCTTTGTGTCAAGAGTGGCACCTGAAACATCGGTGGACAACATAATAACCTATCTGGCGGCGAAAGTCCCATTAGTCAACTTAAAGCGCATTAGCATCTTCAAATTGGCTCCTTCTCAATGTAGAGCAATATCCTATTTTAAAATACCAGTTCCGACTGAAAACAGTGATATGTTGTTAAATAAACAACTGTGATCAGTATGATCCTTAATTAAGGAAGTTATCCCTCGAGATCGAGAAACAGCCTGCCCTCATGTTTGAAGTGGCCAAGTGGTCTAGACCCACCGATATGGTCGTTGCATTGGGTGACATCAACTTGCCTCAAGTCTCTTGGTGTAACAGTGATAATTCTGGCTGTTCGATTCCCACTTCAACATCTGATAGAGCTGTGGTGTTCTTTAATGAATTATTTGATCATAATTTAGTTCAATGTAGCCGTACCCCGAATTGTAATGGTAGACTGCTTCATCTCTGCTTTGCCAATTTTCCTGAGATTAATCGTTGTCCAACTTTTAGTTTACCTGAGATTCCTTATCATCCGGCAGTGTGCATTTTCTTTCATCATAAATATGATAATTCGTTGAACTGCCTTAATGTTCCAACCCCAACCTCTTCAAGCAAATATTATGATTTCCATAAAACCAATATTGTATTGCTCAAATATCATCATTCACATATGAGGCTTGATTTTGAAAGCTCATTGTCATCGTTCTACAAGACATTGAATCTAGCTATTGCTGCATCTGTGCCGATCAAGCAGTGCCGTCGTCGAAGCTGATGTCCCTCGTGGTTTAATAGGACAATTATATATCACAAGAATAAAAAAAACACGCTATTCATAAAATATTCAAAAAGTGGCTCTGCTCTCGACTATTTCGCTTACTCGGTGGCAAGACATAGATTTAACTCCCCCAACCACCATTATTATTGCAAATACCTTCAGTTCATTAAATCCTTTCTGTTTGCTAATCCTAAATACTTTTTTAAATTTGTTAATTCAAAAAGAAAAATTTCCACAAGTCCCTCGCATGTTTCTTTTAATGGCTCTGATTCCTCGCATGATTTTGAAATCTCAAATCTGTTTGCTGAGTATTTCCGACGAAACTTTTCGGCTGCTAATTTCAATTTATTAGCAAACAACCCATATCCTATAACTAACTTGGTTTCAATACCTAATTTGGTTATTTCGGAAGATGACGGTTTTAAAGGGTTGAGTTTTTTAAAATACATTTGCGCGCGTGGCCCTGATGGAACTCCATCATGTGTACTTAAATCTTGCGCTGTCGAGCTATGTGGAGTTATCTCAAAGGTGTTGTCCCTTTGTGTTGGAAGAGTATTTTTTTATTCCTATTCACAAAAGTGGGAGCAGATAACTTGTTGAGAACTATAGAGACATAGCCAAGTTGAGTGTCTTGCCTAAGTTGTTCGAACGAATTGTTACTCAGCATTTGACCTTTGCCATTAATTCGTATATTTCTCCACACCACTATGGCTTTCGGAAAGGGCGATCCACGGTCACCAATTCGTTAGAGTTTACTTGTCATGTTTTCAAGGCTTTTTCTAATGGCTCTCGCACAGATGTTATATACACTGATTTAAGCAAAGCGTTTGATATGGTTAACCATAACTTACTTATCTTTAAACTCCAAGCCTCTGGCTTCCCTTTCTATTTAGTGAAATGGATAAGTTCTTATCTGCAAAATAGATCCTTCAGGGTTTTCCCAGGGTCACCTGGGATGAATTCCCCGTTATGTCTGGCGTACCTCAAGGAAACCACTTAGGTCCCATTTTATTTAGTTTATACATTAACGATCTTCCATCGGTGATTAATTCCAGCCAGATCTTAATGTACGCTGATGATGTGAAACTGTTTTCTTCCTTCTCCGTAGAATCGCAAACACATTAGCTTCAAAGTGACTTGAATAGTTTGGTTGCATCATATGACACTAAACCTAAATAAATGTGAGAAGTTTTGTTTCTCAAGAAGGAAGTCATTCATTACCCACTATTTTATAGATTCGCATAAGTTGGAGGACGTCGATTCGATTACAGATTTAGGCGTTCTATTTGACTATAGGTTACGTTTCAACTTGCATATTGAGCTCTCGTTAAGCAAAGCTAGGTCCGCGCATGGTTTTATGAAAAGGTGATCCAAGGAGCTTGATGATTCTTACATTTCAAAAAGGCTGTACATGTGTTTGGTTAGACCTATACTCGAATATGCCTCTGTTGTGTGGTCGCCTTCATATAGGTTTTTGTAGATTCAATTGAATGTGTTCAAAAACAATTCTTGCCGTTTGCCCTTAGGAAATTGGGTTGGGATCCGGTCGCCTATGATGCCTATGCCAAATAGACCATAAGAATATACCATATCATTATAATAGCAAACGATGTGTATTCAACATAGAGAGAAGCGGTATTTACGAATTAGAAATAGTCACTAAAAATGAAGAAGGCCACGTTTACAAAAGTAAACCATCATTAGGAAACGGAACTATTAAAATCAAAGAATTTACGAAGCCAACGATTCCGATTTCGGCACTTTAATCGAGGTTAAAGAAACAAAACGAATATCACTCCCAACGCAACTAACGGAGCTGGTCACAATATAAATCAGTATTTTTTAAAGAAAATAGATATCTAAGCTTTACGTATGCAAATAAGCACAAAATCAAGACAACTAAAGATATTCCAATCTTAGCAAAAACATACAGGTATCCGTACATATACAAACAGGAAGTCCAAACACAAATAGACGAAATGTTAGAAAATGAAATCACAAGCTCCCCATATTCACCGTTCATATAGACTGTCCCAAAGAAATTGAGGGCAAGTGGAAAACAGAAATGCAGACTGGTGGTAGATTGCCGAAATGAAATTACTATTGATGGCAAATATCCAATCCCTAGAATGAACAAAATATTAAAAAGATTGGGCAAATGCCAAAATTTTACCACTTTACATTTAGCTAAAGCGTTTCATCGAATCGAAATCAACAAAGAAAGCATACACAAGACCGCCTTCAGCGTTGAGGAGGAGCACTACGACTTTTTACGTGTGCCATTTGGTCTCAAGACGGCCCCAACGACTCATGGCTCCTCGGTCACATAGTAACCAGTGCATGAACAAGACCAAACACCAAGAAAATAGAATGCGTCACAAAATTCCCTATACCCAAAACAGTAATTCAAGTACAACAATTTATCAGATTACTAGGATTTTACAGGAAGTGCATCAAGTACTTTGCAAAAATACCCAAACCCATTCTAAAATATCTTAAGGAGAATTCAAATTCACTAAACATTTCAGATCTAGAATATATTGAAAGTTTTGAAACCCACCTTTTACAGTTTAAACAAAACATTATCATACCCGCCACTGAAAAATGGGGTCATACTCATTCTTTTTGTAGTGCATATAACAACCAAAGGGAAGCTTCAGAGACCCTAAAAAATACATACATTCTCCATCAGCGTGAAATTGTGAATTAATTAAACTATGTATACCCTTCTGTGTGGTGCACTTTCCTGGTGACAAAAATTAAGATATCGACTTCAAATTTGGTGGAAACATAGGAAGCTTTTGAACGCAGGTTAACATTGAAAATGGATAAAATTGGTAAGAGCAGAAGCGCGCAGTGGAGCGTGAACTGAACGCAACTCCGTTTTTCTTAATAAGAATTTGTGGGTTTTTGCTCAGATATTATAAAAGTTAGAAAACTGAAATTTTCTACATTTACTTTACGAAACACGCTACTATTCATATAACACATACAGATCCACGAATTTCTCTACTTTCAATGTTTGATCTCTTATCGATTCTTTCCACCAAGTAGACCTCACAAACTCTGTATCAAGAATGGTGCCCCAGGAAAAATCAACGACCCAATCTTTATTTTCGGCCACTTTCATATCGGAGTGGTAATACTGATAAAAAGCACCACTAAATATAAACGAATTGCTCTTAATAATACTGGTTTCAAACGCATCTTTTAAAATGAATTGTCAATTTGACAAAACTCACAAAAAGTATATAATTAGACCATTATATATTCTTAGCAATGTTACTTCAGTAGAACTCTACGAGAATCTTAAAAAGATTCTCCAACTACAAATTCTAACGGATTTATTTTAGGTTGAGACATGAATACCAAATGTACAGCTTGTGGAGACATGGCTGATAGTCCTAATGGAATCTTCCTAGATAATTGGCTCACGGATTATATCCTATAAGTTGCTTCAATTTTTAATAACACAGTTTGTTACTCAAGTGGCCCTTGATTTACTGGATAAAAATCTGCTAAAGATCCATATCACTAGTCTCCCCGCGTTCTCAGATCATTTCACGATGAAACTTCTTTTGCGCATTGATCCATATGCGCGTACCTCTTGCACCTTACTTATTCGACCTTTTTCTTTACGACTTGCAACATTTAGGCGGGAACCCCAAAGCTCTTCTTTATACTGATGACTTATCTAGGCACACAATCTGCCACCAACTGAAGCGCGGATTGGAGCTGCTTATCATCTTAACCTCATAAGTACGTACTACAAAACGTAAGGTGTCAACAGAAACGCAGAAAAGCCAGATGCCATGTGCATAAGAAACGCGTCGGGAAACTATGTTAGAAACGGAGTATCGCAAAGCAAACGCCTCCAGTTATTCATAGACGGAACAGAGATCCCCATTAAAAACACTATGAAATACTTAGAGGTAAACTTTGACAGATTAACAAAATTAAATAATCATGAAAGGTCGGCTCTGGGGAAGGCAAAACACATATCACCTTTGTTATGCAATATACACCTTCCAGAAGGCACTAAATTACTGCTTTACAAGGCCGCCAGTCCTCCGATTGTGGCGGATTTCCAATCTGGTTCTGTATTTCTCCGATAGTAGCCAAAGATTTGCGAATCTTTGAGCCAAATATATTGAGAAAATGTACAAAATGATTCTCCAACGAAAATATCTAGAATACATCTGGAATGTGATCATTCTGTATATGTGTTGTACTTGCAGAAGAAATTTGTAGAAAAACTTGCCACACATGATAATACTCTGATGAATGATATCTTCAACTCGGGAAACGTCATATCATGGTTTAGAACCACTTACTTACCACATCCTGTTCAAAGGCATTAACAGCGAGGCAGATGCATTCGCATATGCATTCACTGGAAGAAGCTCTGGAATCACGCAAAATATATAAGAACGATTATTAGCAGTCCTTAGCTTTTTTCACCTTCAAACCAATTTACAACAATCGCTTAAACCATCTTTCCAAATTTGCCATATTGAAACCAATGCGACAAACTAGTGCGACAGGAGTAATCAAATGATTAGATTAAGAAGTATTTATGAGAATTAAACTGTAAATGGGTCAGCAAAAGGAAAAGTAGAGTGCGTTCGTGTGTGTGTAATATCTAACATTGACTTAACAGAAAAACAGATGTTCACATACGGATTAACGGACAAAACGACAAGACAGACGGACAATGTAAGAATTAACGGATAGGAAGAGATCCCACACTTGACACATAACTTACTTCTTCTTTTTTCTTGCAATTTTTTTCCTTTTCTTATACATTGCAAATTATCTTTGTTCAAAATGCTAACAAGCTTCAAACTAACGGATGAGACTTTTGCAGCCAGATAACTTTTTATGTAATCCTAAAATGGGTCAGACGCTAGTCTTGACACGAATATTGCCCTTCTAGAAGATATTGCCGTCAAGTAGACGTCATCCTTACTAGGAATGATTGGATACACAGGTAGAGAATTTTGAGTTGGGGAGAAAATGCTGAGGGTCACTACACTTTCTTGTGCAGCTCGTGCGACTTGCCCAGTGTAGTGAGCAGCGCACACATATGAACAGCTAGGAGAGGCGTGTTTATTATTTTTATTAATATGCTTTGAAGATATAAACAGAGTACTCTGAGTGGCAACATTGGGAGGACATACCCCTACCACCACAGTATAGTTAAAACCAGGAGAGCTTCCCGGCTTATTTATAATCTGAGCAATGTTCTTTGTCGGCAAGGATGACACACTTAAATGAGTCGACATATGAAATTTAGGTGAAAACGGAGGTGAAGTACCCCACGCTATACTACGAGTTTGTCTTTTGCAGGTTGATTTTTTTAAACTTTCCATACAGTGTCACGAGATTTTTACTTAATTCAGAAAAACCACGCTTATAAAATTCAATGCCCCGCTTCTCAGAGTCAGGATATGACCAACATAATCGCTTTCAAGTATCTAGAACTGCATCTGCAGCACGACCAGTGACACCTGCACACTTCGCGTGACAAAATCGCTCGCAAAGCCAACAAGCAATTAATCGCTCAGGTCGTGTTTTGGTTCGACATGATGCAAACAAACAGTCCATGTCAGAAAGCAACAGACAAAATGGATATTGTGAAAAAAGAAAAAACGTTGTCACCTATTGAAAATGATCTGAAAATAGACGCAAACTTCACAAGATCAAAAACACAGTAAACAAAGTGAAAACTGGAAACGCCGTAAGCCAACGCAGATGTTTGGAAACAACAACACGCAAAAAACTAGAAAGAGACCTTGGACAAGAGCACAAAGCTCTGATCACAAAAACCAGAATGAACATCATCACAAAAGTTGAATATATTTCAATAAATTCAAATACTTTTATAACTAGTTAGGCTTTAAAACCATATAAAGCAATAAAATAGAAAAAGAAATTACAAAATTTCTGCACACAAAGTAAAAAATATGATCACAGTGTGCGAGTCACGTGACCTCGTAACGTTGCTCTTAAAAAAAGATTTAAAAGCAACCTTTTGGCTGCTTTCTTCTCAAAATCACTTTATTAATTGTTTTCTTTTTCTCTTTACAATAATATTTATAACTTCGAAAATTTGTTTGTTTACAATTTCGAAATATGCTTAACAAACAATATTGACAAAATGAAAGATAACATATGTAGTACTTGACCGGAAGTGCTTACTTAATGTCTACTGTTCAGGTTTACTAACTTTAGATTATTGGCAATTTTGGATTTGGTTATGTTTGGGTTTATTAGTGGTGCCCGTAACTCCTGAGAAGAGTGGCCAAACTGCAACCCATGTTCAAAACCAAACTACAACCAAAGCTGTGCGCAGGAGCGTAAAGATCTGAAACTGAACTAGAAGAAGCTGCAAATTGAATTCGATCGGTTTCCCAAACAAAACAGCAGCAGGTTGCATGAAAGTAAGTTAACCACAATTTTCATTCCAATATTTCATACTCAATTATTTTATTTTTTATTTACAATAAAAATCGAATAAAAAGAAGATGAGCTATAAAAGAAAATCTTTGAAGCAAATTAGACGCCGAAAGAGAGTCTCTTTCCATCGAGGAGGAAAAAATTGCAGAGTTAGCAAATTTACAGGCAGCAATAGACGGACGGTACAGGTGCACAGAAATTCAGTTCTCCGATAAATCTTCCGATAGCGATGCATTTCACTCCACCAACAGTGTAGCACGATAACTAAGCTTTCAATGTGAAATATTTCTGTTTTTTTTTTAAATTTTTTTATACGTTTAGAAGCCCCAGAGTAATAGATTTACCGTCTGAGGACGACATGTCGAGTACAACAAAGAAGCGCAAGTATATACACGTATGTGATGGGGATTTCGTCTTTCCCAGTGAGGATGATGACGAGGAACTTAGTTAAATCCTTTAAGTTTCTTGTGTGGTATATGTAATTTAACAAATATATTCAAAAAACTTAAACATTTCAGATGACGCAAGGGAGTTGGAAGCATCCCGCAAAGCCCGTCTCCGTCTCATAATATTCCTCTGCCGTAAAGTTAGATTCTCTCCCGTCAAATGGTTTAAGATGATGTGTCGAAGTATTCTTCCTTAGTATTTACAAATAGATTAACGCAAAACCATTATTTACTACATTTGAAAATTTAATACTTATCTTTCACAAATTAAAATTTTTTGTTTGACTTGTTGAGATAAAACTATAAGTATATATGATAATGATATATGACAGCTTTAAATGATAACTAAGCCAAAGAGAAATGTGGCTTATTTACTCACTCAAAAAAATTCTGGAAGTGTCTTAAAGGAACCTATGTTTCTTTTTCTTGCAATTTTTGTTGAATTTATTTTGTTCTTAAGCTGTTTTCTCTTATAAAAGCAATCCTAACCAACCAATGCTCAGGACAACCAATATTAATGCCAAATACAAGTTACTTTGCTTTCGTATAATTAGACGAGTATGGGAGAGTGTATTTAATGGCTGTTCTGTCTACCTGATACGAAAAAACCTATAGTCATCAACAAGTACTGAATCCTATCACACACGCGATATGGAATACATAGGCTGATTTTCAGACACGTGATAGCCTTGTTGCTATCTTCCACTTGCACATTTTCTTGTTCTTCTTTTTCTTGAAATGTTTAAAACCATTTGCCTACAAGTTCCAATCGAAACAACAATTTTCGTAAGCAATTTTCGTAAGCGAACTTTTAATGTTAATAGTTTAGTTAGGCCACTTAACTCGCTTTCTTTGGTAGCCATCTTTTCAGCCACGCTGGTACAACTTGATTGGTTTTCTTTACGTGGGCATAAATTCTCTTTGTAGAATTAATTTAACTTGTTAGGTATCAATTCGTTTTGCCAAGCCTGCTTTCCTTTTGTTGACTCCCCAAAAGAATTATGCTTTCTAGCGGCTGAGACCCCCGAACGTAACGAATGATGATAAAATCTTTTACTCAACTACCATTTTATCATCTATACAATAGATTGTGCAAATGCAAGTGCGCTTTTTTGTTTTGTGATATTTCAATATTTTTACAACCGATTTGAGTGTATTCTGACCAACATTTGGCTAATATCGACACTGTGCGTCGAAGTCCTCAAATTTTAAAAACGTACTTTTGCACATTTAATTAAAAAATACCACTTAGTTAGTGATTTTGCACTACCGCATTGAAAATGGCCGTGTTTCATACTTACTGCTCCATTAATTGAAGATCCTGATTAATTCTTTTTAGTTTTTTCTATCTTTAAGTGCAATTATGTTGATTCAAGCGATGGATGCTCGAGATTCCTGTCGAAGTCGGTATAAGTTTTTCAAGAGCTAAAAATAAACCTAAGACCCAATAAGCTTAGACTAAATTTTATGCTCACTGGAAATTTATTCGAATTAGTGAACTCACACCACCCATATGAAAAAGTTTGAGTCCAATTCTCATAATGCTGACCACGGTCGTCCATATCACCGTTCATTATAGCCTGAGTAATTGTAGTAAGCCCCTATACATAAATATACATTATATAATATTCAAAAATGATTTCTCGTTGTCATAGAATGCAACAAAACAAAATATATTAAAACTATTAAAAATCATAATATTTGGGACTTAAAAAGGAAATGTTTGGATTACTGAAGTCGGTATTAAATGGTCAAATGAAACTATTACTATGTCGTAAAGCCGGCAGTCACAAGGCTATTTATTATATTTATTTATTTGTATTTCGAAGATTTTGCGTGAAAGATATTAATTTTTGTTTTTGCGTATTAAAAATTCAAATACTTCAATTATCCGTTTAGCTGTAGGGTTTTGAGTCCGCTGCACATTGTTTATGCAAACAACAAATTGCATTGGCAAGAAAATAAACATCAAAACTGGATTACGCACAAATACAAAAAGTGTTTTCTGGCCACAAGTGTTAGACCAACAACAAAACGCATAGACACTCGTTATGCAGAATCACCAACGCAAAGATTGGTCTGCTGTTGATGACAAGTTTGCGATGGTTTATTATTATTTTCAGCGCAATAGTCATTAACTTCGCCAATCGATTATTTTGTACTGCTTTCTTCAGATAAAAACCAAGTAGAAAAAAAATTCTATATAAATTATTAAACCCGTAGCGCTGACGCGCAAAAACAGAGATGCCTTCAAAAATACAACGCCAACACCATAATGTTAACGCATAAACATGTTAAGACGTATTAAAAGAGGCGCTAAGATTGCAAAATGTTATAATACCGGTGTTAACGTGGTATCACATTTGCGTATTAGTTCTACACTGTCAAATTTATTTTTCAAAAAAGGTAACATACTCCTAATGATCATTTTGTTCTTTTATTTTGGTTATATAAATAGATTTTAAAAAATTGCTCCGGATTTTTGGAAAATAAATAAGAGTAAAACCAATTGAGTTTAGATGTTTTCGATTTGAAATTGAGAAATAAAAAAGCAAACTCACACATTGCAAAGAATATACATACGATCATCGCTATATATTTAATATCTTTATTTCGCTTTTGGCATTGATATTTTATTAGTCGCACGCTCTACCAAAGTGATAAACAATGAAGGATGCAGTAAAAATGGATCTATAGTGACTGGCATTACCGTTTTATCGCTTTGAGGAGTATATAGTTGACGCTGGCGATATTACCGGTTGAGAAATCGCCAGAGCATATCTTTGTGGAACACGTCTCCTTATACTTTGTAGCCCTTGGCTTCGAGTAAGCTAAAGTGATCAATAAATTATTGATTACACATATTACCAAAGCTGAAATGAAATGTTGGAATTAGTACCTGTTAGGTCCGGGTTCCTTATCCAATATTTAAATGGCGTAGTGCCAGAGATACGATTACTCTGGTTCATCCTACTTTCGACCACTCAGAACTTATGCTCGTTTACAAATAGTTCTATTTACTACACATTCCCCGCCACTCACTGCGGTCAGTCAAAGCACTAGTATGAATACGAATAGCGCATCTATCAGCAGTTCTAGCGATAAGAATGGTGCCACTCATCATGGAAGGGATTGCCGCCAAACAAATAGAAAACATTATGGCCATGCGTATTTTAAAGAGAATTTATGACCTTATACCTTATCCTTTAAATATGTATAACATTTTTCCCAGAACAAGCAAGTGTGGCCACGAAAAATATAAAATTCAAAGTTTGTCTACATAAACTAAACTACGGTAAGATTAAGGATTTGGTTACAAATGATAATAACTCACCAAGTAGTTCTTGTTGTATTAATAAGACTTAGTACAACATGATTACAATGTACTTACAGTACAGTATGATTTGACGATTATTACCAATTACGTACAACTCAATAAAACCACCAGGGACTCGTTTATTAACCCCGTCTATTATTAAGACACTGTTGTTTCTTAGCACTATCATTCAATACAAAGAACCTATAATACCAAAAAGTAAAATAAAGCATCCCGAAAAATCACATAATAAATCAGTACCAATATCTTAAATCGAAGTACGCATTTAGGTTAAAGAATCACATATTTGTACAGGTGTCAAAAATTGCCTAACTTCAAGAGCAAACCTGCGAATATTGACAATTGATTTGATTCCCACAGCTGCCAGCAGCACATATTCTTCTGTAACGAAATATTGGTACCTATCGTATTCCTCACGTGTCAACAACTTGAAATTACGTATTTCTTCAATAAATGAGTTCTCACATGACACTATAGAGCCATGTACAAAAAAGTGAACCCTTTCATGTTCACATACTATAGAATACGGCGTATGAATTGTTATTTGTCATCCATTGTTTCTTTGCTTAGTTAGACAAGCATAAATACCTGTTCTGGCCCCTGCACTTTTTCTTCATTTTGAAATTGAACGTCTAATAAAGATTCCCATAATTTCACAGTGTCAATAAAAAACAGCGTTGAGGACGCAAGATTGATTTAGGGTCATGAGAAATAAGCGACCAACACACGGGCAGTAAACTAAGGCCAAGGCAAAGTTTTAACATATTCTATCCATAAATCTGTGTGGGTTTACCATAAGGTAAACTTATGAAATTTATAACGATTCAGCCGTCCTTAACAGTAAATTGAATAGAGTTCAGCGTATTCACAATCAATTAAACAAAACAGGTGGACGTATCTTTTTCACATTTCGCTTTGCATAAAGTCCGAAAGATCGCAAACGAAGCTTCAATGCCACCCACCAATTTACCGAGTACGATATGCTATCCATCTAAATGCTTACATCATTTAATTCATAAGCTATCTTGAGTATCGGAAGTGTCAGCTTACAGAATTAATAAAGAATTAAAAATTCTTTTCATCTCTTTGTTGGTAAAGCAACCATGTACCAAAAAAGGGATTGTGAATTTGATGACAGGAAAAAAGAGGAAGGTAAAAAAATTGCGAGTAGTTGAAGCTTGTGTTGGAATTTTAGAAAAGTTTTGGGAAAATTAAATATAGTGACGAGAAATAAAAAAACTGTTTGAAAATGTAGATGTGACAGATTTAAAAATTATTCGGCGAATTTAGAAAAGTTTTTAATCGATTTATGTGTGGGATTTTTGTCATATGAATCATTTACAAGAATTTATGAGAAGAAAAAGAGTAGCACACAAAAGGAAAAAACAGGACGATATGGAATTGATATAGAAAAAAAACAGGTATTATTAAAAATTAATTGGTAAGGTATCCTTTTTGCTTAACGACGTCACTAAAGGTTTTTGACATATTTTGCGTAATTTTTCTTGTGTAGGAAACAGAGATCTTACACTATTCTTCTTATAGTCAATGTTCTATCCTACGTGGTGAACAATTACTATGCAAAATTAATAAAAATAAAAAAAAATAAAAATGCGTTTAACACGCAAAATTAATAAGAAAAATATAGTTTAATCACGGAATATAAAGAAATAATAAAATAAAAATATAATAATAACTATATACCAAAACTACTTCTAAAACTAACTAACTAACAGGCGGCAATGTTATGTGAAAATATATGCGAAAGTAATCAAAGTAGAAATTCAGCATAAAGATAAACAGTTTGTAAATTATTGTAGTATAAGCACATGTGTGTTAGTAACACACATGTAGGCATTTCTAAGTTATAGCGATAAGACGAAATACTGTATAAAAATGCTTGGATGCAGGAACAAAAATCATCATTCATGAAATACAAAATGAATGAACGACATCCCAAAGCGCAGGGCAAGGGCATATTTTTTAATTGGGGACCTGCTCGGCAATAGAAGTCTAGGCGACTTGAAAGTTAATGTACTTCTTTTGGTTTATTTTGCTGACCCCACATGATTTTCATGCTTATACAAGCATTACATAACGATTCTGCTAAGCCACCACATTGCAATTCGTTCAAACGATATCTTTCTATCCATAAGGTTAAACAACTTTTAATTTTAGTTTTGTTTAATTTCTCTTTAAATCTTTATAAGTAAATCTTACCGCCAACAGTTCATTGCTAAGCACTTATAACGCCTAAGCGTTTTCACAGTAATTTGATATTGTTATATTGTAATTGCTTTTTTTATTTTTGCTACACAAAAACTGTGTTACTTATTTACAAATATTTTAATATTTTTCTTACAAAATGACATGATAGGGCAGGCAAGCTCGGATTTTATTGTGTGAAATTTCAAGGGCCTCAATTTATACCTTAATCCGGGAATATAAGCGCCGCCTCATTTAGGTTGAACATTACGCTTCATTGTGTCGCAACCCTTCTTGCTTTATATGTCAATAACATCATCGCTTTTGCTGCTGTCATCCCCGCTGCACAAATAAAACAGAATTAAATTTATTTAAATTTTAACTAATCTATCAAAAATTGCGTAGGTCTAACAACATACACAGAAACAAATTTTAGTACTCGTAATCCGCTTTTAAAGCTTTATATGTAAAGAATATTTATATATTTTTATAGAAATTTATATATATTTCGTTTCGTCTTTTAATATATTCACCAGCATTTTTTCTGATTGGACATTAAGGCAATATTCATTCATTTTTATTTTTACTGTTGTTAATTTGGTTTAAAATTCCTTAATTAAATGCTATTCTAGTATGTATAAAGCATAGATGGGTTGTAATAGAGCATCACTGTCACGTAGCGTCACTTCACACTTATAAGTAAAAATAACCCACATAATTGCAAACGCCGTAGGTAATTTACTTCTGCACTTAACTGCTTTGATTAATAGGTTTCTGTAGAAACTTCAACTTTATATTTTTTGGGTTATATCTGCTGCTATGTTTTCCCATTAATGCACGCTAGCCACCTTAAAAATGAATAAGGACATAACTTAAATTTGATTTAACTTGAAAAAAAAGTGTAATAACTTTATATACGCCAGAAAATTACATAAATGTAATAACTTTATAGCACATCTCTCCGCCGTCTTCCTAAGCTTGCAATGAAAATTGCACTTCATTTGGATTTGCTTAGCTTCCATATGATATGATCAACCTCCCATTTAAAGGATATTCACGATCGCTAAAAAGTACGTGGAGCTTTAAATTACTCTACCAAGGCACATGTAAGTCGCGGCAGGAACTCGGACATCTAAAATTAACAGTAATATTTCATTTTATGCTTGCAAGCCTTGCGCATGAAACATTTATATGCCCATATGTTATTAATATAGGGATATGCAAATTAACTTAACCATGCCCTTTAAACTATGCTTCTTTTTTCGGTTAGTGTAAAGTTCTCTATTTTGTGCGTGTAAACTGTAAACTTTTTCAACGATTTACAATGCTCTCTCTCTCTCTCGCATAAACCGAAGAAATCCTAGTTTTGGATACAAAATTTGCCTTCTTACAGTTTGCTTAGTTTGACATCATTCTTAACTTAAACTTTCTTTTCGACTCGAATGTTCTTTTCCGACAGACTCTGCCTTGCGCAAATATTCTGTTGATATAGATTTTTACAAGCATATGGGTCGTCCGCGTATACACGTGGAGGGGGTTTCCGACGGTCGGCGTTGTCCCTGCTCTTCACAAAAAGAGCAGCGTTATTCATAATAACGGAATTCCGTTAATTAAGATCTCTTTTCATAATTCTCCGCTCACATAGTAGCACTATTTAGAGAGAGAATTATAAAAAGAGAACAAAGCCCGAAGTCCGTCTGTGTAACATAATGGTAAGTTGTGGAAATACAATTAGCGTTAGAGAAAGGAAGAAAAGGGCGAGCGACAAGAATGCTCGCTTGGAGATGTGAAAAAGTACTTTAAGCTTTGTGAAATAATATCGCATATTAATAAAAAGGAAAAAAAGGAAAAGTTGTTATTAAGAACTCCATTAAAACCAAATACAAGTCGGTAGAAATAAAATAAAGGATAAACGTTAAAGAAATCTTATTTGTACGCGACTATAAAAACGTAATAAAATTACTATTATTTTCAACAAATTTCTTAAATTACACAAAGAAACAAAAAACCTTAATTAATGGCAAATACAAAATAACTTTGTAAAGATAGTGCTTAAATACCTTGGTGAGACTCACAGAAGAATAAGTTGTATTAAAACATACTTCAATATCCTTATAAATTAATAAAAACAGCATTGTGTAAATTAAAGACAACAATTACAAAAAAATGATCAATCAAGTGTTTGAATACAGCTCCAAAGGTAGGCTTAGCTATAGTGCATTAGCTGTCGGTTACAGAGGACGTCATCAGATTGAAATTCTTGAAGATTTTACCGAAATGGATTACGGTGATATTGTGGCTGGACTAGAATGCAAGCAACACATCAAGTAAGTAGTAAATCACATTAGTTTTAAGAAGTAGTAATAGGAAAAAAAGAAAAAAAATGATAAACATCGTGTGCTAAATATATAATAAGTTTCGCGACGATAAGTGTGTGTGTTTTTTTTTCTTTTTTTTTGCTCAGCGAGCAGGAGGTAGAAAATCTTCGGAAGATACTGCTGGTTCTTAGTAGCAGCATGTACGATTCGCCATCCATGGCGCTTACGTACTAAAAACTACCCCCCCACACACTTCTTCTACCATTCTCCTCCGCGGGACCACCGTTAGGTATTACTTCACGGAGGCTGGTTGTCATTAGCGCGCTACGATGGTGGGACCTCAGTGGAATACACTATTGGCTTCCACTCCCTCTGCTCTCCACCCGCTGTCTTTCAAGCCGTCGTAGTTCTTTGAGCACTGTGCTTATAAAGTCGCCTACTATGCTCCAGACATCTTTGCTGGCCGTTAACCTCGCCAATATTTCGCTCGGCTTTATTCGGGGTCTGCCATTCTCAAACCTTCTGCAGCGAAAGATGCTATGCTCAGCATCTTCATCTGTCTCCGGGCATGCCGGGCAATTCGGCGAGTTGTCGTGCCCGAACCTGAACAGGTACTTTCGGAAACAGCCATGGCCAGTCAGGAACTGGGTGAGGTAGTAATTTACCTCACCGTGTGGCCTTTCGATCCACTGCATTATGTTTGGAATAAGAACGAACGTCCATCTTTCTTTCGTTGTTCTTTCCCAACGCGATTGCCAAGTCTTAATCGACGCTACCCGCTCTTCTTTTTTAATGGCCTCATGGGAGGGCGCGATGATGCGGCGCCTTTCGTGAATGCGCCTCATTTCGTCTGCCAAGATGTCGATTGGCGTGGTACCAGCAGTCACCAGAGCAGCATCCTCCGACACTGTCCGGAATCCGCATATCTGCCTTAGCGCACTAAGACGATATATTGCTGCCAACTTTCGGTACACTGCCTTCACTGTGAGCGCACCGGCCCAAACTGGGCTACCGTACATTATGACCGACGTTATCACCGTGACAATTACTTTTCGATTGGTGAATTTCGGGCCTCCGATATTTGGCATGATCCTTGCTAGCGACGCCTGGACGCAGCTTTCTCAGCCGCGTACTCAACGTGGTGCTTAAAGTTCAGTCGATGCTCGAGCATTACTCCGAGGTATTTCTGGGCGGGAGATGACTGCACCGTGTGCTGCCCGACTCGTATACCACGCGTGTTTCCACGCGCTTACGGCTGCTTATTAGCATCACCTCAGTTTTATGTTCGGCTAGCTCCAGCCCCATCTCATCTAGCCACGCCTTCACTTTAACGATAGCCTGGTTAGCCCTCGTTCCTACCTGCGTAACACGTTTTGCAACAACTGCGATTGCAATATCGTCGACAAAACCGATAATCGTTGCCCCGGCAGGAAGGTTCAGCTCAAGAATACCGTTGTACATAATGTTCCACAGAAGAGGACCAAGAACTGATCCTTGTGGAACACCCGCCGTTATTTTATACAACTCTTTTCCGTCATCGCTATCATACACTAGCGTGCGGTTCGGGAGGTAACTAGTTATTATGTCAAGTATATATCTTGGAAACTGCAATATTATGAGGGCTTTTCCGATAGATAGGGCTTGTCCCCCAGTCCGCCGAGTTGAAGGCGTTTTTTACGTCTAGCCTAACGACGGCGGAGTACTTTTTGTGACCGCCCCTCCATCGATCTCCGGCTATAGCGTCTGAAGCAATCGTCACGACATGTTTTATGGCGTCTATCGTACACCGTGCTCTTCTGAACCCGTAGTGGTTATCCGAGAGAGAATGCCTTTCTTCGACCACGAGCCGCAGACGTTCGTATACGACCCTCTCCAATACCTTGCCTATTGTATCTAAAAGGCAAATGGGTCGGTATGACGATGGCTCGTTCAGTGGCTTATTGGGCTTCGGAATGAGGACCAACCTTCGGACCTTCCATTCGTCTGGGAATGTTCTTTGTACGTATGGCTGCCTTTAGGGCCTTGTTCGGGATTCCATCTGGTCCAGGAGTTTTCCTGTCTCCAATCCTTTTGCAGGCGCTTAAAAGCTCGTCCGCAGTAATTGCTGGAATTGCTTCGTCTTCTCTGCCATGGAGGTCTACCAACACGTACGACAGCCTCTGCGGAAAAAGTGTTGCCACTATCCGCCGGAGCGTATGCGGACACGTGAATTACGGCCTTTCTCTGACCTTTGACCTTCTTCACGGCGACTTTATATGCCGTTCCCCACGGATTAATATTGGCATCGTCGCATATCTCACCAAAACTTTTTCTTGTACTAGCTTTAATGGCTTTCTTTAAATCACTGCGCAAGTCTCTGTAGGGGATGAGCAGTTCGTTAAAGTTGGCCCTTCCCCTCGAGCGCTGCACCTTTCGTCTGGCTTTCAGACAGCTCGCTCTCAAGGATGCTATCTCATCTGTCCACCAGTAGCACGGAGATCTTCTTCTGCCTGCATTTCTTCTTCGAGGCATCGCCGCGTCACATGCTTGTACAAGCAGTTTTGCCACGTTTTTCTGGAGTTCACCACCCGTGCCATCACCCTTCTCGTAAGAGTCCATAATGATGTTGAAGACGCCCTCGTCGAAGGATGAATCTCTCCACTTCGGCCCGGTAGTTTTGTTCCACCAATTTCGTCTGTTCTCTCTAGTTGTTTGTGTACTCTTCGCTCAGCGACCACTTGCAACGCGCCACTAGACCGTCACTAACAAAAGTGAGGTTTACTTTCGACCCTCTTCCTGCCTTTCGAAACGTATTCCTCCGCCCATCGTTCAGAAGAGATACTTTCAACACAGAGAAGGCCTCCAGCAAGCTGCGTCCCCTCGCATGCAGGCTTTACTGCCCCACTCGAAGGCCCAAGCATTGAAATCCCCTGCAATTATAACTGACGATTTCTCACGGGCATCTTCCACAAGCTCGTCTAGCATGCGCTGGAACTCACCGTGTGTCCAGCTTGGGGGAGCGTAGCAACTGTAGTAGCATAGATATTTAACTGTCGCCCTAACGAAGCCCCTATGCTGGCAGTCCACATCCAGAAGTGCTATGGGCGCGGGCGCCCAAATTGCTGCTTTCTTAGACGAATCGGTTACCCAGGCACCCTGCCCCGCCATTCGATATGGCTCGCTCAATAGCGCCAAGTCCACCTCTTTCTCAACGACCGTCTACTGAAGTAGGTCATGAGCTGCTTCGCCGTGGTTGAGATTAATCTGCATTAATCTCATTTCCGCGTTCTAGTGGCCAGGGCCCGCTTGAGCAGTGGACATTTGCCGCTTCCCGCCACGTGCTTTGCATCCACATTCGGTGTCCCCCTGCAGAACATGCTCCTTAGTGCAGCTTTTCGCAATGTGGCCTTCCTCTTAACACCTCCGGCAAGCCGTTGATCGGTCAGATGGGCCTGTGCATTGTTTCGCCGTGTGCCCAAACTCCAGGCATCGGAAGCATATCAACAAAGGTATGTGCTCCCTGATCCTACAGATCACCCAGCCTATACGCAATTTTCCATCTGCCAATAGTTTAGCGGCTTCTTCCTGCTGTAGGCTAATGAGCGCCGTCTGCGTTCCGCTACACTCCATATTGGGACTTAAGCGCGTTGCTTATGTCCTCCTTGGTGGTAACTTTGTCGATGTCTTTGCACTCGAGCATTTTGCGTTGCTTCAGACACCTGACTTCTGCCTCTTCTCCCAAGAAGGATCCCACCGCTACTCTCAGCTCTTCTGCCTTCCCTCCGCTTTGGTTTAATTGCAGTAGAAGCTCGCCTTTCTGCGTTCTTCTTATTTGGTGCACCGCCTCACCAAGCTGGCTCAATTGCGGCTCACCTTTAACCTTCCGGAGCATGTCCGCCTAGGAGAGACCGCCTTTAGCTGCTATGAGAATAACATCGGGTCTACCCTTAAGAGATCTATTTAGCCGAGCTGCCTTTCTTTTCTTCTTCGGTTTCGCCCCGACTTTCACCCGCTTCTCTTCCTTCTGTGGGTGGTGGACGTCAGGTACGTCGGTAGTCCCCGGTATGGCGGCTACGTTGCGACGTTTGGCGGTCGGCGTATCCACATCCCCGGGCGTGTGTGTGTGTGTGTGTGTAGGAAAGTTACCATACACAATGACGTAAAGGGCCAACAGATACATATACCAATGTAAATTTTCTCTTATTTTTTTTGTGAGTGTAACTGGGTTAGCCAGGCGGTAGCACCAAAACCCAAGCTCTGGAAACCATCACACATATTACTATTACTTAAGTTCATGGCTTAATTTTTAATCCATTCTTCCGCTAATTTTTTTCGTCTGCCGGCAGCTGCACGACGCGCCATGAATTTGCACTTGGTTTGTCCCTGGGAAAATTTTCTGCAAACTCAATTAGTTGGAATAAACTGGACCACAATAGTATTTAAAGGTGCTAAATACAGCAATGTTCATAACAGAAAAAATTAAAAAATATTCAAGAACTAAGAAAATGCCGTCTTTATAGATACGAAATATTCACTCTGTTTTATCAGGTTGATATTAAATGTTCACATATGATATAAAATAATACAAGCCTCTCTATAGCACCAGTCCAATTATATAAACTGTTCATCCAAAAACAGCATATTTAAACTAGCTAGTCAAAATTTTTACCCAATGTAAGTTATTACATATTCCAACACAACTATGAAACTGATTGGGAATTACATAATTATGTTATGATTGGTGAAGCAGTTAATAAATATGAATATTGGCGTTCACTAGAATTGAATAGAAAAGCAAAGAGAAACTGCCGGAATCATATGTCCAGAATACTATTTGCTTCATTAGTAAACGGTTTTTTTCATTATACGCCATAGCATTTGTGGCGCAGAGTATATTAAGTTTGTGGGTATGTAACGTATAAACGTATATAACATCCAGAAGAGCTTAACATAGAAGCTTATCTGCCCCTCTCATGTCCATATATCTTCATTACACCGATTCTGAATTGAGAAAATAATTCGGAATGGATTTAAACTTGTCTGACCTTCTGTCCACCTGTCCGTCCGTCTGTGTATTTCTGTGTTCAATCTACAGGTCGCAATTTTTAAGATATATACCGAATTCATATTCGGTACGTTTTCGTGCTTTGACGCAAGGGGGAACACTATTGGAAATGATTCGGATTGTACACCTTATAGAATATAGGGAACTGAGCTTTACACAATGAATCTGACAAAGAGAATACGTGAGATGTGTCGTGTTCAGTCTAAGTATATATATTTCATTTTATTCAAACATATACATTTTATTTCTTTTATATTCAATTCACTTTTGCTTTGCACATTCATGTTTGTTTGAATGTGCACTTATTAAAGTTTACTTGTTCATGCACTTGCATTTGCACATTCATGTTTGTGTGTTGGTCTGTTGGGCATAACTGACCATAGACAACGATATCACAAATTACATAATTCAGACCTTGAAGAGTGTCGTCGTTGTTTACTGTAATTTGCCTATGTTGCATTTTTGTGACACACCTCAAGCTCCTCATTTCTTTGGAGTAAATAAACGCAAAAATGCAAGTGCATAAATTTAGCGCATAAATTTAGCGCACTAAAACTCTAAGTTAGTTTATAAGAATTTCAGTTTATATATCTGCATTTTTAGTAATAAAATTTTTCTTTTGCTTTCAATTGACCGTGTTCGTTTTTTTTTATCTGGGCTTTTCCAGTTACAAGTGCTGGAAGGGCCACCTCAATAAGTTGACACGACCAGACGCATCGTTGGGTCGGTTTATGTCAACCAATTAGGTTATTCACCAATTTGTCATTCAGGTACACTGTACTTGACATTTGAACTATTTAGTGTCCATCTTGGACACGCTAATAAATCAATCTTGACAAAGAAACCATCAAATCAACATTTGCGAAGAAACCATCATCACAGTATTTGGTAAGCCCGACGTGATCACAACTCACGGGAGCTGCCGAACATAACATGTCTTTTAAACGTAACATTAATGGGGCCGACGAACTCGTAACTTGGTCCACATAAATTAAGGTTACTCAGAGGGTAATGCCTAAGATACCCACAAAGAACGTGTAGGATAAATTCCTTAAAAAGAGCTGACGAATTAATATCGTCGTTCAGTAACTTGATCGCGATGATTATGCTTAAGATGCGCCTGCGTTTCCCAAGACAACGTACATCGATACGCAATAGTCAATGTTCGTATGGTGGGTTTATGATGCAAATTTGTTCATTATTATACTTTTACATCAAAATGAAGCGGACCAAATTTGAAGCAAATGGGTCTATTTCTTGCACCCCGGAATACAGAAAATTGCTCCTGAGTGGTAAGAACTTTTGAAAAAGGCTAACTTTTTAATATTTTATGGCGAAACTTGGTCCATAACAGTAATTTAGCAAAAAATTAACGGTAGGGAATTTGGATACATCCTTGTTTTAGATTTTAACCTAGGGATTATCGTGGAAAGGAGTACTTAATACTGAATTCGTATCTTTTGAATTTTGTCTTTGACTTCAGCATATTTATAATCTATTTGCTGCTGTTGCTATATGTTATCAGTATCTTATTCTATCGACTTCGTTTAAAATCAACAATCGACAATTTTACTAAGATAAACAATTGTCTTTACGGCAACACAACTTCTCGAAGCAATGCAGCGTATGAAGTTAACTCCTTATTTGAAAACGTTGATTGTTTGCACAATTTGAACGTTTATACGAGTAAGACGGTTCTCCAAGTCGGATAGACGAAAACATTATATGTATAAGATAGAACATTTCGTTAGCAACATTTGCACTGGATCAAGGCATTCAATATAAACAAACGATATTCAGGACCCTAAGAGAGTAAAGAACTCCAATGAGAACGTTTACTGAAATTTCTACTGCAAGTATGCGTAAGACTACAGATTGAATAGATCGATGCGTGAACGTTTCGATCTGTGGTGGATATACATGTGTGCGGTTTTGTCTGCGTATGCTTAAGCAATTATATGTATTGGCTCCTGATTCTGTTAGCTTTGCAAACTCTTTTGTCATGCGAGGCAAGCTTTTCACGGAGACAAGGAATGGGTTTTCCGAATTAAGCAAAAATTTTGTGGCTTTGTGTGGAAAGTGTGAAAAAATCAAGACAATGTTCGGTAAGTGTCGGTATCTAGAGCAGTCATCTTCTTTCCCAGCGTTTAAAAGACCAACTCATAACGTAGTATGGACACGTCTTGGTCTAAATGTAATTTAACGACACATGTGCGTGCCACATCTTTGCCTAAAAAGAACGTTAGCGATTAATTAAAATAATAAACTCCCCCTCCCCCTAGCTGTTCGGGTATGCTTCCTGGTCACCGTGCTGGGTAAGTCGCAAAAGCTGCACGTGCAAGCGTAGTCACTCCCTGTGTATTTTCGTCAAGTTAAAATTCTCTACGTGTGAATCGAACCGTTCAGGTTTTCATAAAGGATCGATCGAATCGCACTGGTGGTAGTGTTTTAATTGCCATATCTGCTCCAGTCCCGTGCTATTCAATTGAATTTCCTATTCCTCCCGACGTTGAATTTATTGTCATTCGGTCGAAAATTGACAATAAACAGTTATGCGTAACTTGATGCTATGTTGCCCCAAATGGAGATATCTCTATTTATAAGAAACATACTGCCCTCAATTGTGATGTGGTCGAAAATTCTGAAACTACTGATATAGTCATAGCGTTGGTGACTTCAATTTTCCACATGCCATTTGGTGTTATAGTGATAATTCTGGCTTCCCACTTCAACATCTGATTGAGCTATTGAGTTTTTCCATGGATTTTTTGATCGCAATTTACTTGAATACAAACGCACTCACTCCTAACTATAATGGCAGATTGTTAGATCTTTGGTTGCCAGTTTCCCGGAGATAGTTGTAAGTCGCTGTTCACCTTTTAGTTTGCCGGAGGGAAAATCTTCGTACATCCCTCGCATGTGTCTTTCAATAGTTCAGAGACCTCTGATGATATTGAAACCCCAAATATCTTTGCTAAATACTTCTGACGAAATTGTTCAACTGGTTCTTATTTAACTGTAATCTATTCGTATCCGTTATCTAACTCGGTTTTGATTCCTAACTTGGTTATTTAAGAAAATGATGTTTTAGATGGTTTAAGGCCTAGAAAATATGGTCCTTGTTTGGACCTGATGGGATTGCATCATATATACCTAAAACACATATTTCAATGAATTTGTCCTTGAAGTCAGGTGTTTTCCCTTTGTGCTGGATGAGTAGCTTCCTCATTCCGATTCCAATAGACATCATGTAGACAACTGTAGAGGTGTCGCTAAGTTACCCAAATTGTTTGAGCAAATTGTTACCCACCATCTACCTTTGGCTTAAATCTTATATTTTTCCATTCCAGCACGGCTTTCGCAAAGGAAAATTTACTGCCACGAATCCCTTAGAATTTACTTGCCATGTTTTCACGACATTTTCTAGTGGCTCTCATACGGATATCGTATACACTGGTTTTAGTAAAGTGTTTGATTTTTGATAATTGATTGATCTTCAAACTCCACGCGTCTAGCTTCGCTTTCTACCTAGTGAAATAGATAAAATCTTCCCTCGATGATTAAACCAGCCGTATCATAATCTACTTTGACGATGTTAAACTGTTTTCTTCCTTCTCCTTGGAATCATAGTCATGTCAGCTTCAAATTGACTTAATAAATTTGGTTATATGGTACTCGTTACATTTTATGAAATTAAATTTAAAAAAATGCAAGAAGCTTTCTTTCGTAAGAAGGAAATCATTCAATACTGATTATTTCATCGATTCACACAAGTTGGAAAACGCTGATACGTGCATCGTTTTAGGTGTTCTATTCGACCAACGTTTTAATTTGCACATTGACCTCTCTTTAAATAAAGCTAGATCCGCACTCGGTCTAAAAAGCTGAAGGATACTTACAAAAAGCTACGCATGTGCTTAGTTAGTACAATACTTTAGTATGCCTCCTGTATGTATTATGTATATTCAATCATCATATATCAGTTCAAACGCAATTCTTGCTGCTTGCCCTTAGAAGTTTGGGTGAGACAAGCTTTAATGTTCCTAACCCCTTCTCTAGACACTGTGTTTTCATTAATGCTATGTAACGCTTTCAGGGTTGTTAGCAGAGATCTAAATTATGTCTACCACTTAATCTCACTATTGGACTCTTTAAAGTCTATCAAAACAACTACGCTTAATGTACGCAATTTGCCCATGTCGTATTTAAACTAACTTGCAATCTTAATATCTCATTATATTAGGGGGACCCATAACTAATCAACCAACTAACTAAAGATACCATTTCTCATTAGTCCTGCGGCAACCAGACAAGTGTAAGCATATTTTTCTTGGTGTTATTCTTGGTGTTTGTTAGTAATTTATTTCCGCGGACGGCCGTGGCGGACTTTGTAGCTTCTGAGAGCCATATTCACAATTGTGCACTTTTCCATTTTAACGCCGGTTTAAGTGCCACGGAAACAACAAGCAAAATTTGCGACATATATGGAGATGTGTTGAAGGTCCACAAGTGGCAACGTTGGTTCAGAAGAGTTGCTGCTAGTGATTATGACCTGTCAGATAAGCATCGAACTGGACGCCCAGGTCAATTCAATAACGACGCCTTAAAATCTCTAGTGGAGTCCGATCCAAGGTTAATTATACAGGAAGAGCCTTGAGTCTACCTGGTCCACCATACAAAGGCATTTAAAAAAAATTGGCAAGGTACATACACAAGTTAAATGGATTCCACTCCTATTGTTTGAGGCCAATAAAGATCTTCAACAAACAATTTGCAATTCTATGCTCACCAAACTAAGCAGAAATTTTTGTCTAGGATCGTAACTGGAGATAAAAAATGGATCCTTTATGATAACATAAACCAATCGAAACAATGGTTGTCTGCAAACGGGAGACTTCTTCCAACCCCTAAACCAACCCTATCCCTGAGGATGGTGTTATTGTGTATTTGGTGGGATTGTTCCGGTATAGTGCATTGCGAATTATTGAAACCTAGGGAGACAGTTACTGTCGACCTGTATTGTTACAGTCCGCGCTCATAGAAAAAGGACCAGCTTTAGTGAACAGAAAAGGTGTGATACTCCAACAAGATAATGCTCGTCCTCATGCAGCGAAGATTACTCAAGAGAAAATTAAGCAGTTAGGCTAGCTAACTTCTACCCCACCCTCCATACTCTCCAGACCTAGCACCGTCGGACTACCATCTGTTCAGGTCACTGGAGCATTCGTTACGAAATAAAAATATTAATTTCTTGTCCGATGTCCAAACGTACCTTGAGTTATATTTTAAGTCACGTCCACCCCACTTTTTCAAGAGGGGGGTTGCAGGAACGATGGCAACAAGCCATTGCAAACGACGGTGATTACATAAACGATTAAAAAAAAAAAAAATGTCATTTCAAAAAAACATTTTGTCTATGAATGCAAAATAATTGATTAGTTATGGGTCCCCCTAATAATATAAAAATTATCTGGTGTTGTTTATTATTATGGTTAGAAAGTTTTTGCATGTTCGCGATGGCTTAAGGGTTCACTTGCGATGGTTGTGGGTGTGCCTCTGTGTTGGCTGTGTACATGCTTTTTTTTATTTTTCTTTCTTATTTATTTATACATTAATTGTTATCTAGTTTTTTGTGTGAATTTGATTGAATGATCTATGAAATACTTGAGTGTAACAATAAATATAAGTTTAGTATCTTGAAAACTCTGAACAATGAAAATAAACGTGATGTTATCTAAACATCGTAGAGCAAGTTCATAGATAAAATCTTGTGAGAGGACCCTAGAATCCGACGATTTAACCCAGATTACAAGGACAAACAGTCTTACAGCACATTTGGAAATTCTCATCAAAACATGTCAACCGATGTTTGATCTCCGTAACATTTTATCGATTTAGAAATTTAAAGTTGAAACTTTTTGCAAAAATTCGGTCGTAGAAATGCGGATTTGTTCATAGCAAAGGCATTCTAGCATTCGAAGAGTTTCAGCATTGCAGTGATCTAGATGGAAAAAGAAAATTTTGCGATTTAGAATTTTATGTAGCGAGGGAAATGAAATTGCAAAAAGAAATCAAGGAGTTAAGGAAAAGAATTAAGCAATTAGAACAGGAGAAAATATTACTAGTGAGTATGTATTGCAGCGTGACGGAGTGAATTATCTTCAACTACGTTATTTGGATAGTGATTATTATAAATTATATTTCAAGTAAGTGTTAGAATTATTTGATAGAATATTTAAAATGTAGGCTTCCACATCTTAAAACCTTATTGCACTGGAGACCAATTCTTTCTGTAGCTCCTGGCATTAATGATAATGAAAATATCAGGGATGGACAAAATATGCTATTGCAAAATAGAATAAATTATAATTAGGAATGCTTTGATGGATGGGTGAGTAAACTTAGAGAATGCGAATTTAGTTTTAGAAGTTGGAGCGACGTGCATTTCCGAATGTTCAAAGGCATTTACTCCAACTGGAACTATATTGTAATATACCTAAAGAGGTGACACTAAGGGAAGATATGAAAAGCCTTTTACTGGAAACAATAGATGTTATGGACGACTTAGCGCTAATTGTCGGGGTAATTTCTTGCTTCCAAGGTACCAATAATCGGCCTGCATATCGAAAAACGGACGTCAGCCAATCATCTATGTATTGATCATAAGGAGAAAATATATGTTGCGTATACAATTATTGCCAATTAGTTAAGTCAGCGAAAAATCATTCAGTAAGCCCAGATGTATAGATGCCACACGTTAAAACTTCTACCGACGTTTTAAAATATCCATCACGAATTGCGCTTAAAACAATTTGTTTAAAATCTCAAATTCCCAATTCCGCGCAGACGCATCTTTGAAGTTCGTCAATAAGTTTAATGACGTCTTTGGTGACTTCGATGCAAGAAACGCCCACTATATAGAGGCAAACGTGCTAAAACCAACACAATCCTAGTTTATTTCGCTTATTTAAATGATACCAGTAAGAAAAAGAAAACAAACCAACATTGGATCACTCGTTTTAAGCAAATCGTAAAAGGGATGGTTTGTTTGGCTTTAGGAAATTGTTTTTTTGGCTAAAAACACGAAATTAAATATATCACAGCTCGCCTTATGGCAATGAAAATTGTTTGAGACGAATTTGAGCATAAAAAGAGCAATTGTGAGGAAGAAACACGCAAAATGGTAGAATTGCACACAATTGCCTAATAAATGAGAAAAATATAGTCGGGACTACGAAAAGTAATTATAATAGTATTTTTTGTTAATGAACATCTAGAAATATTTATTTATTTATTTATTTATTTATTTATTTATTTATTTATTCCACTTATACAGAACTCAACTAAAACAAACAGCAGTCGAGTTCAAAAGACTCTTAAAGTAAATCTTAAATTAATTATTATTAAAAAAAACTTAGTATAAGTACAATAAAACAAATAAAAGGAAAAAAAGAAAAAAAAAGAAAAAGAAAAAAAGCAT
>KK502700.1:38776-315237 GCA_000688735.1 Glossina austeni
GTCATATAATTTGAAGAGCACCATGCCACCAATTTATTTAGGTCAGTTTGAAGTTGATGTGATTGCGATTCTAAGGAAAAAGAAGAAAACAGTTTCACATCATCAGCATAGATTAAGATCTGGCTAGATTTAATCGCCGAAGGCAAGTCATTAATGTATAGATTAAATAAAATAGGCCCAAAGTGGCTACCTTGAGGTACTCCTGACGAAACGTGGAATTCATATGAAGTGGTGAAGTTAAACAAAACCCTGAATGACCTATTATGCAGATAAGAGCTTATCCATTTCACTAAATGGGAAGGGAAGCCAGCAGCTTGAAGTTTAAAGATAAGTAATTTGTGGTTAACCAAATCAAACGCTTTGCTAAAATCGGTGTATATGACGTCGTGTACGACGACGTATAGAAAAATTGTGACAATTTAAGAGAACATGGTAAGTCTACTCGTAAAAAAGTGTTTGCATTAAAATACGCTCAAACACAAAAATCAAAAAATAAATATTTCTTTGCTTAGCTTGGTATGTACAATTTCTTAAGCGAACATGTGTATCGGCCATAGCATATATTCTACCATGGCATACAAATATGTCTTACATCGAAATTTTCGGAACGGAATCGTGCAAACCACTCCTGGGTCCTTCGTTCACCTACAGCGTTCTCACCGCACACCTCAGAACCTTTTCAGCATGTGGCAGTGTTTAGCTGGGCGGTCCGCGTTGTGTCAAAACTGCGGCAATGGAAACTGCCGTGCTAGCATTAGTTTTGATTTCACGTTTTCCCGTAGATTCATTTGGATAGCGATTAATTAGCTTGTTTCCTTATTATTTCCAGATTGATAGACCTTTGCAAGAATTTGGTCTGGGCTTCATCAAATTTTCGTGAGTCGCTCATTTTGACTTGTAGGTAGAAGATGGAAGCATTGTTACACAGTTTCGTTACCATCTGTGGTTGGCTGGGTAAATGGGCGCAGCTCGCTGCGATGCGCTTTCCGTTTGCCTCCACCGTTGGATTGTGGTTATCTGATGTTAGGTGAGATAAACCTCTTCTGTATCTCGTGGTCTATCGTACTTAGTTTTGCTGCATGCTGCTAGTATTAGCGCGTTCGACAACAAGGTATGAGTCCTTAGGAGAACTAAATCGTTTATTGTAAGCCTCCAGAGCCTCCTGCGGAGACTACAATAATATTTCTGGTTCGCTCAAAATTTTGGCCACACTCTGCGGTAGTGTGCCAGCACCAGGCGTTACTTCATTATATAACATATAGGTTAAGTTTGGTATCCTTCCTTGGACTAACCATGCAAGCGAATAGCCCATGGATTCAGATAGGCTGGTGTTAATAGTTAACATAACCTTTGGCCAATATTCGTCCCAACTGTTGTGTCGGTTCTCATAAAGTTGCGCTATCGTAGTCTTAATTGCTCGATTTACTTCCTGTGCAGGGTTTTTTTGCGACGTGTAAGGCGCTGTGCATTGTTGAACAACCCCTATCTTCTTCAAATTTCGATCACTAAAATTTAATGCGTTCTCTAAAAGCTTTGGTTAAGTTTTCGGCGGATGTCTTACGCAGGGGGATTAATTTGACCCATTTAGTGATGGTATCGAAAAACACTGCTAAAGTAGTGTGTCCGTGTTATGATCTAGGCAATGGTCCGAAGGAGTCTGCCGATACGATGGTCCACGGCTTCTCAGGAATGCTAGTTAGTATTTCAAGCAGGTTTCAATTGGGAGGTCTTGTACCTTAGACAGAACTGACAGTTCTTTACATAATGACGAATATCTCTATATATATCTGGCCTTATATCTGGCTTTTCGGATTATTCTTGATGTAGTTTTGCTTATACCGAAAGGACATGTAGTTGGACGATCGTGGTTCCCCTCCAGTACACGGTTACGTAGGTGAGTAGGAACACAGAATTTCCATTAGAAATTTTCCTCGTCATTCAGCTGTTGTGGAAAATGTCGATATGTTTGACCATTGGCAAATGAATAGTTGGGGAACTTTTCAGGGCGTTTGCGCGTTTCTTTTTATCCAGTGATGGGATCATTCTTCGCTATTAGTTCTCTAATGGCTGTCGGGATAACCCGTCAGCTACTTTATTTCATTTGACTTTATGGCGTTTGACGGTGAACTTATGCTGCTGTAATTTTAGAGCTCATCCCGGCAGTGTTCTAGCTGGTTTTCCCATGTTATTTAGCAATTCATGAGATAAATGGCAATTCAAGAGAAAAGCAATAAAGAGATAAAAGAGCAATTCAAGAGTAATAGCCTCGAACTCGTTTCCTTTTACCTTACCACAGCTAAACACTCTTTCTCCATTGTTAAATAATTGATTTCTTGCTTTTGTAGTCATTAGCTTGCATAAGCGATACCTTCTTTACCTTCTTTCGTAAATTGAGTGAGTAGCACTCCTAACCCATAATCGCTTGCATCGGCTTGTAAGACAGACTTCTTAGTTAGGTTAAGGCACGCACCTAATCATTTTTGTTGAAGGCAAACTATTGAGATTTGGTCCAAGGCCAGTGTTTATCTTTCTTAAGTAAATTGATTAAGAGACTTGCGATATAGATAGTTCATTTACCTGCCGATAACTCATGCAAAGTCGCCATGTAACATTGCATTTCTTCAAAAAACTATAAAGGAAGGAAACTATATTGGAAGGTTCAATATAACCCTTAGCTAACAATTTGTCGATTTCTGAGTTGATGATAGACTGCATCGCGAGGTTCCGTTAGTGGTATCTAATTTTTATTGGGCGCTCATCTCCCATGCGAATTTGGCGTTTAGTAATCGTTCTACCCCCATGAATATTTCGAAATTTAGATAATTCCTCATCAAGGAAGCCCTGTATAATTCTTTGGTCACCGCAACTCTATCACTTTTATGATCTTTTACATTCTGATTATTACCATTATCAGTTAGCAAGTTGGGATTTGTGCGAATGAGATTTCCGCTCTTCTTATTAATATTGTGAGTTCTTCCTGCGGCTCTAGGTTAGGTGACTTGATGTGCGGCTGTTTGCAATTGAACTGTTCACCCATTGGCTAAAGTAACTTCTACATTGTTGGGTAATTCCCCGAGTGATGAATTAAGTGATTCGATCAATTGTTGGCTGATAAAACAGCTGCTGGCGACTGCGTCGATTGTCGCAGTAGTTGTTTTTATTCCTATCACAATTGTAATCCTGAGTTTATAACCTTTGCATGTTAATGCTGAAAATTAGAAGGAAGGGTTGGATATTCGGGACCCGCTACTCTCTGTTCAATCGGGCTTCGTTGGTCTCTTTCAGTTCTACTTCGACCAAAACAACTGTCGTTTCTTCTGGTATCAGCTGCACGTTGACTATTGACTGGAGCCCAATTTCTCGTATTTATCATCTGATGTTGTTCACGGTGAGATGTACTTGGAACTGCCATAGTTATATCCACGCGATTTTCTGCTAGTTCCAGAAGTTCTTCAAGCGGATTAAAGTCTCGGCGTCTGATATACCACATGTAATCAGTGAGCGAATTCCGGAAAATTTGCTCTATTTTTTCCTTTTTGTCTCTCTCACTGTGCCGCATTAGAGATTGCAAGGCCGGGACAAAATCTGCAAAAGTTTCTTTGGTTCGTTGGATTCGGCTACGTTTATTATCTTAATATCTCTAGATAATGGGACGGCAGAAAGATTTTAGGAAATCTGCTTTGTAGTCTTCCAAGACGTCCATCGCTTGTTGTTGTGTCGACGCCAAGTCAGAGCTTTATTTCTAAATACTTTGGGCGTAGTACTCTGTAAGCCTCGAAGATTTATTTCTATACGAGTCTGCTCCTTTCTTAATTCTTTCTATGAACATAAACGGGTCTTGTGTGCTATCGTATTTAATATTCCACTTTCGCATTGTTTCCATGATGGAGCGTTTCTCATCGATTGATAATAGAGTTTCTTCAGGTACGACTAGTCTTAACGTCGGCATCGATTTCGTGTTTAAGTTTTTAATGGCTCCGCTTGCAGTATTTGGAGACTTGGGTGGCTTGTATTTGGTTTGTAACTCCAGCAGTCGTCCAATTTCCTCCGCTTTGTGTTCGGTGGGGATGAAATGAGCAAGTCTTCTCCTTAATTTCTCCATAGAGCCTGTAGTTTTCTGATTAAATTTAGGGAGATAAGTAATTAAATTTTCCTTGCGGAGATTATAAACCCATGAGGTTTTCAGAATTTTTATTAATTCTGTTGTATGCTGCGTAGGAAAGAATAATTAAAAGATGATAAATATATTTATACCTGGCACGTGAGTAAGTCTGAAGAACTATTCTTAAATAAACAGAAGCAGTAGCTTACTTCAACTAAATGCTTATTTTCCCGCAATATATAATCCCGTTGCAGCCTATTGAGTAAAAGTAATTTCAATTTCGTGTGCATTTTCACCAAGGAAATACAATGACTGTGTAATGAATTTTATTGTTTCGAAATAATTTACTTCTTTTAATAATCTGCTAATGCGTGCCTTGTCAAAGGCATGGGCTAGGGAACCGCAACGTCAATTGCAGGTATCCCAACAGAATAATGAAATAATTAGAAAAAAATGGAAAGCAGTACAAAATAGTAAGCTTATTATTATTTAACAAAGTATAATATTTTTACTTTTTTTGAAATCGAATTGAAATTTAATTCCTTTTAATTTATTTCTGTCGTTTATCGACGTACACTCCCACATTCGAGGATGATTGGCCTCCTTATGATATGTAGTATTTGCATCTTCCTTGTTGTTTTTAGAAATATTACGTGTAATTAGTAAAGTTATTTTTTGCATTATTATCTAATTGTTGAGGAATCATGGTTTTTAATATGCCCCAGTTTAATTCAATGCGGGATAAAGCATCAAAATTAGCATGGTTTTTGCCTTTTGTATAAAAAATATCAAAATCTCAATCAGACAGTTCTAGTCTAATCCGTGTCTATCTTGACGAGGTATTCTTGTGTATGAAGAATCCGACGAGTGGCCTTTGATTTGTAGGATTGGTGATGGCATTATATATAGCAAGTAATACCTTCTCAATAATTGATTTATTCTCCTCACGTACGTTTAGCGATCTACTTGCATAAGTAAGTAATTGCCTATTTCCCCTTGCACATTAAGCTGTTTCTAAAGCATCGTTAGTGATAGTGAAAAGTTTATTAAGATCTAGATATTGGAGAATTGGGGTTCATTAACTTCTAGTGGAGATCATCAAATGCTGTGTGATAATTGTGTGACCAGACGAACTTGGCGTTCTTCTTTAATAATGCTTTTAATGAGGTAGCAATTTCAGCAGAATTAGATAGTTTTTGATGACTTCAAGTTTTGATGGGCCCGGTTTTATTCCTTCGTGTTGATCAAGTGTCCGTGTCAAGTGTTCTTTACGTAAGAAACTAGACTTTTGAGGGTTTAATTTTAGATTACATTGTGCGAGTTTTTTAAATACTTTAATAACACTATTATTACGACTTCGTAAACTGGCCTTCTGTTTCTAATCCGGAAAATGCTGTGTTAAGCATACGTTGGAAGCTATTCGCCGATATCTTAAAGCCGAAAGGTAATCTCGTAAACTGATAATGGCCATTGGTAGTCGAAATGGCTACGAGCGGTTTCAGGTCTACGATGCTAAAATATTTTGCTTCGCCTAACCTATCTAGTATGTTTTTTGTTCGTGTTAATGGAAACTTGTCATTTAGTTTTCTGTAGTCAACAATTAATCTCGATGGTTTTGTATTAGTGTTTTCCTTTTTGAGGGCTAGAAGTAGCTGTGAGCAGCAATTTATTGACCTGGTTATTAATGTCATTTATTTGGGAATGTGGCAGTCTGTAATTTTTGGTAGATACTGGTGTTTTGTCATGTAGATCTTTGTGTTGTCTAAAAAAATTATTTTCTTTTAATTGTTCGTGTTCTAAGTGAAATATGATTTGGTGTTCCTGTAAATTTTGGTAAGTTCTAATTTGCCAGTACTGTTTACTATGTCGAGATTTATAAAATTGTTACAAATTTCCGCTTTTTTCCGCGTAACTCTAGATCGTGGATATTATTTTCAAGAGAAATGCACTTCAGAATTCTTTTAACTCTAAGTTTCTTTATTTACAATCTATTCTTTAAAGCTAGGATTATTTACATTTTACTTTTCCAATACTCTCGACCTCTCAACTTTAATATTCTTTTTCGACTCAAATGTTCTTGTCCGACTCAAATTTTCTCGTATGACTAACTTTGCCTTCCGCAAATGATCTACATTTTTACAAGCATGTTACGATCACCTAACTCCATAGTTTCATTTTTAAACCTGGTAATCGTTTTACTGGGCCGGTCGCTGTATGACGCGCCGCGCATGTGCGCCTGGGTTTTTCCCGGTCTTTTTTTCTGCTAATCTTCTCCGTCGGCCAGCAGCTGCATGACGCGCCGTGGATATGTACTAGGGAATTTATTACTTGGGAAAAATCAATTATATAGCATTAACTAGGTTTGGCATTTTCCTAACAATATTTAAGATTTTTTTGGAACGTTCTTCTGAGTTGTCTTTGTATATTTTATTAATAGAGGTCACGTTGTAATTTTCAAACGGTTTCACTTGTTATGTTCTTAATTGAAATAGGGTAGCTGTTTGCGTTGAGCAATTTAGCGTGTTTATTCTCTTTTGATGGTATTATGGTGTGCGCCAGGTGTAGGCCAGTAGTGATTTGTCTGTTACAACCAGCGCTATTTTGTAGTGTATTTATTCTTTATGGTATGATAATTGCTGATTTTGTGGGTATATGAATATGTTGTATGTTGTTTTCTATTATGGGGAAAGGGTAGTTATTCTGTCTTGTGTTGAGACTGGGGGTGTATGTATAATTATCAATATTGCAATCGAATTTTTGAAGAAACCCACGTCCGAGTATTCTGAATATGTCTATTGAAATGTCTTGAGATATTATTTGGAAATTATGGTGTAGTGGTGGTTCTAATTTAATATTTATAATTGTGGCGCCAAAATAGTTAATTTTTCCTTTTGTGATGCCCAAGACTTGTTTCCATTCGCATTTAATGCTAATATAATTGTAGAAAAGTTCCTTGTTGGAATGCGTAAGCAAAGAGCATTTCAGGTATACAAATGGTTGCCTAATAGCATATTCACGAATTATAATCATGTTTTTAGCAAAGGCGCAATTTTGCAAAAAATTGCTAAATTGTTTGTTCAGTCACGTCGCGTCAACACAAATCGCTTATTTAAACAACATCAATATTTTCTTCGAGAGAAAAATCTACATAACCATTTCATTTTTTTCTTGGGAAAACCTTAATTATGCACCTATATAGATATCGAGCATTTTTAAGCTAAAGATCACAATTAACACTTAAAGTGTTAATTACTTTAGTCAACATCTGTTCATCTGTTCGTCGTCTTGGAGCGATTTTGGCGTAACCAAATACTTAAAATGAGTTTGTAAAAATCAAAAACATTTTCCTTTACTTCAGCCCTGTCGCCCGGGTGAAGTGAACGGGTTTATAATAAGTCGCAATCAAGTGCTTTCGTCGCTTACTTACAATAATACAACAAAATATCTAGGCTAACCATGTCCGTTTCGTTTAACTTGTTCAATTAACTCGGAAGCTCAGGTTGAAATTTCGGAATTTCCTGGGAAAAAGGAAAATATGCCTTAGATTAAAAAAAAATTTAATTAAAACAGCTAGAGCCTCAAATCCCACCTCTTTGGTTCGATGTACGTTATTTCTGAAAATGAGAGACGATTTCTTTGTAAGACAAAATCGTGCAAACAACGAAAAGTTTGCAATTGCAGTTATTTTTCGCAGGTCATATTGTTGGTCATTTGTAAAAATTACAATTTAAAATAAAACATGCAATAGAAGGCTTAAAAATTGCATATTGTATATCTAAGTTGAACCATTACGGTTATAAACATTTTTCTACTACATCGTAAGATTAAAAACTAAACCCTATGAGAGCAAATGATTGAAAATGAATTGAAGACTAATTATGCAAGCAACTGTCATTGTAATTATCGCATTGCCGTTTTTTTTGGATATAGTCAATAGTCACCAAGAGGTTAATCTTGTACCGCTGTCGTCAGCTTTCTAATACTTCCTGTTAAATTTTCCATTACAATACGTAAATAAGTGAGAGAGTCGCGAAAAATGAGACCGGAATTGAAGTTTGTTCATTTTGCATGAACAAATCACATATGGTAAACAAGAACAAGCATGCAAAATTAAGCGAAAAGCAAATTATGTAGAACGTGTTTATTGACAGCTAGCGTCAACAAGGTAAAATTTCTGGTCTCAAAAGCAAGGATAGACAATCATCTCACCTTCTGGCTTAATATGAACTTATGCCGGGGACGTATTGTATGTAACCTAATATTTTATCCAGAGTTGGTAAAGTATCAATGTATACGAACAAGCTCAAAAGAAAAAAAATACTTTAATTAAAATATACGTACCTTCTTATACGAATAAATTTCCAAACATATTTCTTAAATATCAAATATTACGTATATACAATAGCTGTGTATTGTAAAACCAGTGCGTGACTTTGCAAATAGAAATTATCTCTATCTAGACCGCTAAAAAAAAGAAATGTTTTGCTTTAAACGTAGATAAGATGAATACACCTTTTAATATTAAGTGAGCTGTGCCGGATTTTGCACATCACAAATTATCACTTCAAATCAAGGTCACGCATTTAATTTTTTCTCTCACGGAGTTCTGTTTACAGCGCCTGACCGTCATTTCCTCAAACATAATAGCTCACATAAGTTTATGTGCTTGTGTGGCTCTTAAGGCAGAGGATTAACATGTGGTGACCCCGACGTGATTTCGATTTGATTTTCAATGGGGACTTGGTTGTTCACTGAACTTTTTGTTTTTATACCGCGGAAAACATAAAAATCACTTGAACCACTGGAAGGAGTAATCTAGTACTTGCGTAGAATAAATAATAGCAACAAGGTGAACAAGGTCTCGAACTCCAGAAGACCACACTAACCTAGAAAAAGGCTCCAGTGGATCGAAAAATTTGCGAATACCAGCAAAAAACAGAAGAAGGAATTCAAAGCGTCGTGGAAGATCTTCATCAATCCGGACAACCATATACGTAGACATCCATAATCGAAAGATGATCATCCCTATCACACAAGGGATATATTTACAAATATCAACAACAAATTCCATGAGGTAATGGAAGATGTACAGCCTAATCTTCGTTTAGCGAAGAAACCAAGGTCCACTAAACGTCAGAAGCTGTTCTTACTAAAATCAAGAAAGGGTAGAAAACACAAATAGACGAAATTTTAAATACACTGGCAGCTAATGATTCAAGCTAATGATTTTACGCATACCCTAATATATTTTTCAATCAAGAGAAAACAGTTAGACAAAAAATGGACCGTGGTTCAGCAAGTACAGAATCCAGCAAAGGATATTCTGCTTGACGCCGATTCCATCGATTATAATTTCAATGAATACTCCCAGAACGAATAATCTATTACGATGCAGACTGTGAAATTGAATGAAAAAACTGCCGAGCGACCTGTAGCAGAAGCAATAACTCCTGCAATAATTCCTGCAATAACTTCACAAAGTTTGGAAAAGATATCATTGCCAAAAATTCATGACGATCGCCTAAAATGGAAGCAATTCGCGGAATTCTACCGTGAACTTGTGCACAACGAATGATCTCCTCTGCAGAGAAAACATGACATTTAAAGCCCAATTTGATAGGAGATGCAGAGCGTCTAATACGCCATCTTTATCCCAATGAAGAAAATTATAATACCGCAAATTCTCCACGATAGGTATGATAATAAGAGAGTGTTGAAAGAGTCAACCGAAATGGCCAGCATTAGAACCATAGACGATGTAACCAATAAGTCACTCATGGCATTAAAAAATTTTGAGGTCCAAACCGATAACTGAGATCCACTTTTAATTCTAATGGTACTAAAAAATTCGACTAGATGACCGATTTACTTTTCGAGCAGTAGCTTGAAGGTTCAAGAGCATTGTCAACTTTGAGGCAATTTGTGAGGTTCCTGCAGCATTCATTTCGGCTTCTAGAAACAGTTAGGAGTAAAGAAAAGCCTGCAAAAGCATTCACTTCGGTGGCAAGTCCACCACTATCTGCAACGGGACGCCTTGCATGTAAGAAATCCCACAATGTACAAAGATGCCCAACATTTCTAAAGGCAAAGGTTCAGCAACGCAATTAAATAATAAAAACGCATAATGCTTGCTTGTCTAGACATACTAATTGAAATAACAGAAGGGGACAAAAATGCAATGGTCGTCACCATACGTTACTGCAAGGGAAAAAAGCAACAATCAAGATTCTAATGACACACGTGAACCGCAACAACAGCGGAAAGACAACACCATCAGTTCACCCATAACCATTTGTCAGTCAATCACCAAATGGATCAGCAGCTCCATTTTTAGCCTTATCTCCTTTTTTGCCACGGACTCCTTCCCTTTGTGTCGTGCTAAGCACGGTATGTTTGTACAGTGATAGCTGACAACGGAAGATCAATTAATTGCCAAACAATATTAGACTCCGGATCACCAAATCAACATCATCACCAAAAGGGTCGTTCAAGAGTTGGGCATATCGATAAAAACCGACTTCAAACTTTCATCAAATGTTGTATCCGATCAATCCAATCATTTCTTGGACCTAACCGGCTGGAGTATTGTAAGCAACATTGTTCTAACTGCCCCGCTATTCAATAGACCTAACAATGTAGACACGCTGATTGGCGCTGAGTTATATTTAGGAATATTAAAGGCCATTTTGTAAATTTTTGCCGGTGCCAAAAGCCAATTAACCGAATTGAACTCAGCAATATTCAACAATAAGACAGAAAAGACAATAAAGCATACATGTCTTCATACGGGCATCCAGTCTTACTTCATTTCACCAACGGCTCCACATTTTGGCTGTCTCTGTGCAGCAGCAGTCAAATCTGCCAAGAATCTTTTCGAAACGAGTGTTGGAAACGCCGTGTTAAGATACGAGGAATTAGCAAGGAGGCAGTACTGAACTCATGACCTCTTGCCGCCATGTCAAAAATCCCAAACGATATAACTGCGTTAACTTCGGGCCATTCCCTCATTGGTGATCCTCTCTCAGAAACGCCAATATAACCCCGTAGAGCGGTAAAAAAAAACAGAATGTCTGTGAATCGTAACTATCTGTCTGATCAAACGAATAATCGGAAACGGACTTCAACGCATTGTTTAGGGCAACTGAACCGTCCCAGTTAATTATGGTCGGAGACTGAGTAGAATATACGGACGGACGAGATTCAGGTTACCAAATGGGCATACTCCAAGCCCTGGTCCTTTCTACACCCTATCCTACTTAATGGTTTCCTTCGGCCCGTGATCCCTATGGGAGACCCCGAAGTTGGGTCAGACGATCCCTGACGACCTGCCTTCCTCTCATCTATAGAAAAACTCTTTTTAATTTATTTTTCTTCTTTCACATTTAAACAACGTTTAATATAATCGTATGTTCAAGAACTATCGGTGTCGTGATTCTTTTATTTACTATATGTATTCCTTTTAATTTAATGGAAAAATGACAAGAAAAATAGTAGTAAAAACAAGTACGAAAGTTATATTCGACGGGGTATGAACCTCACATATCCATCATGATTTTCCCATTCTAATCTTAAAGTTCTTTTATTTTATACCCATATCGCTGGTATTACTAAGAACAAATTAATCGCGGTATCTAGCACATTGTTTTAGAGTTAACCCATTTTTAGGCAGACAATATATCTTCATTTAAGGAATGTACAAAATCGTTTCAAACATTCTGCCTTGTTTGAGTTATGATAAATAAGCGTAACACCTCTAAAACGTGATACAATTAAATTTAATCGCCTGTAACTTTGTGTGGGCAAGACAGACTTTTTCCGTTTTTGCATGTAAAGAATGGAGTGTTTCGTAAAGAAAATGTGGAAACTTTCAGCCTTCTGACTTTTATAATTTCTGAGTAACGAATTAAGGTTAAGAAAAACGCAGTTGCGTTCAATTTATGTTTCTACCAAATTTAAAGTCCATAATTTCATTTTTGCGCCCAGCAGAGTGTTAACAACAAACACCACACAGACACACAGATGGACAGGCATGGCTTAATAAATTCGGAATTTCTCTCTGATCAAAAATATATGTGCTTTATAGGGTCCTTGAAGCTTCCTTTTGAGTGCCACATACATTATGAAAAAAAACTAAAGCAATTATGAGAAGAGAATTCGTACTTTAAGATTGAATGGCACGCTAAATATGCAAATCAACGACCTTTTAAATTATTTTATATAAATTCTTTTTTATGTAGATGTGGTCACAACGTACACAAGTCACATTATTATATTTTGTGAGCAGTCAAATACGTCCCTTGTTATGACCTCACATGGTCTTCATCACGTAGGGGGATGTGTTAGATTAAGCTAGTGGTAAGATTAAAGATATTAAGCGCAATAACCAACGACGGATTTGGCGAATCTCAATCATAAAAAAGTTGCTTTTAGCCAGAAGACAGGAATATGGTAAGGTTGGTGAAAGGCAGCCTTGAAGGAAGTGCGAATCAGGTGATTTTCATCGCCGTCCGAGCCGAGACCCCGACTTCTGTGTTGTGGGTTCTCTTCTGAACCGTGCAGCCAAGCGATCACCACGTCTTTTCTTGGTCAGTTTGACCCCTATGTAGCGTTTAATCGATTATTTTTCCGTAATAAAAATCGGTATTTTAATCTAAATGGTAGAGAAATCATTAAATTATCCAGCGGCATAGCACATACAAAGCGGCAGGAGGAATGAAATAAATAACAGAAAAGAGGAATCGAATGAAATGTTACGAGGAAAAATGAATTTATATTTCGGCCTAGACACGGCCTCACAAGTGGTGCCCCAGTGCTGATAGTTTCGTTCGTTTGAGTAAGAAAAACATTTCCATAAAATCCCAAGATGTAAATAAAAAAAAATTAAAAAAAAAATTTTCTGTAGTAAAACACGATCCCTTAATAAAAGATAAGATAAGAACAGTACAAGAAAAAATATATAAAACGCTCAAACAAAAAAAAAGAAAACAATCGCGTATATAAACGACAAGGTCGCATAACGGACTAATAAACACAAACCAAAAAAAACGATAACTAAACAAAACGATTTCGAGAATGTACACTGATGCGCTTAAAAAAAAAGCAAAAGACTAGCAAAGCAAACAAAACTAAGGAGAGCGAAAGCCATTGATCAAAGCGACGTTGGAAAAAATTATACCACACCAAAATTAAAATTGAACAAAAAAAAGGTGCACAAAGCGAGTACAAAAGATTTCAGACTATAACAAAGTGAAAAAAAAAATATTTTTTTACGCGATTCTGGGAAGGAGCAACACTGCCAGGGAGGATGGAGGCAGCGAGGTGTCAAAGACTCACAACATGGAAAATTAGCAAGGAATTACGAGGGATTAAAACAGGTAACAAATCTTTTATGTCCGATGTCCATCCACAATATTCTTACAAGACAACGTCCATTTCGTTCCTTTCCGAAACTAAATTAAAATATTGCAACTGGCTTTTTTACTGCTCTTTACAAAAGAATAGTGTCCCATAAAATAAAGGAGTTCCGTTAACCACCGTTTCTTTTCATAATTCTCTGCTCACATAATAGCGCAATTTAAAGAGAGAACTATGAAAAGAGAACAAAGTCCAAAGCGCGTCTGTATAGCAAAAAGATGAGTTTCGCTTATGCAAATGGGATACCTTGTGTTACGATAACGAGAAAAATGCTGATGTGAGAGATAAGATCCGCAGTCTGCTTTGGAGAATAAGGAAAACGACTTGTCGCAATAGAATCAAAAAGTCGACAAGTAAATATAGTGTAACTCGACAAGGAATTAAAACGAATATATGATGCCAATCGAAGTGATAAAACTTAAAAATCAAGTAAAGTACATTAAAAACAGTAAAGCATTAAAAAATAAGTTAAAGTACATTAGGAATAGAAAACTACATTTTGTCAAATTTAGTAGAATTTTTAAATTGACTTGAGTTTATTTATTTATTTATTTATTTCATTCTTCACATGCGGGAACTCAACTAAAAACAAATGACAGTCAAGTTCAATGCCTCTTAAAGTAAATCTTAAGTTTATTTATATTAAAAAAAAAAAGTATAATAAGACAAATTAGAAGGAAAAAAGAAAAAAAACATACATAAGCTTGGCAACCAAAGTAGATAACAACCATTCACTTTCGAATCAGGAAGACTTTTTAGGGACAAAACTGGTTTAAATACGACATAGGCAGATCACGTGTGTTAAGCAATGTGGCTTTAATGGACTTTAGAGAGTCCGATAATGAAAATAAATGATAGACGTCGTTTAGGCTCTTGCAAACGACTCTGAGCGGGTTAAACAGCTCATAATTATATTTACATTGGCTGAGCCTAACCAAGGTAAAGTGCCTAGAGAAGCGGTTAGGAACATTGAAACTTATTTCGCCAAGTAGTGACGGCGAGTCAATAGCACCGTTTATTACTTTGATAACGAAGCAGACTCCAAGCACAAATCGACGTTTCTCAAGAGACGGTAAGGATAACAGAAGCAACCTATTTTCATAAGGCGGAAGAGAGGCAATCGGATCCCAAGCCAAATTCCTCAGGGCAAACAGCAAGGATTGCTTTTGTATCGATTCAATTGAATCTACATAGCACGTATATGAAGGAGACCACATAACAGAAGCATAGTCAAGTGTAGGCCTAACCAAACACGTGTAGAGCCTTTTAGTAATATAAGGGTCATCAAGCTCTTTGGACCACCTCTTTGTGAAACCAAGCGCGGACCTAGCTTTGCTTAAGGAGAACTCGACATGTAAGTTAAAACGTAACCTATGGTCAAAGAGAACGCCTAAATCTGTGAATGACTCGACATCCTCCAACTTGTGTGAATCTATGAAATAGTGAGTAATGAATGACTTCCTTCTTGAAAAAGAAAGCTTCTTACATTTATTTAGGTTTAGCGTCATATGATTCAACGAGCACCACGCCACCAAATTATTCAGGTCAGTTTGAAGCTGAAGTGATTGAGATTCTAAGGAAAAAGAAGAAAACAGTTTCACATCATCAGCATACATTAAGATCTGGCTGGGTATTATCACCGAAGGCAGCTCGTTAATGCATAGATTAAATAAAATTGGTCCTAAGTGGCTACCTTGAGGTACACCTGACGTAACAGGAAATTCATATGTGATGAAGTTAAGCAAGACCCTGGATGACCTATTATGCAGATAAGAGCTTATCCTTTTTACTAAATGGAAATGGAAGGCAGAGGCTTGGACTTTAAAGATAGGTAATTTATGGTTAACCAAATCAAACGCTTTGATAACGCTTTGATATATGACATCAGTGCGAGAGCTACTAGAAAAAGCCTTAAAAACATGACAAGTAAACTCTAACAGATTGGTGACCGTGGATTTTCCTTTTCATGTTGCCATGTTGGAGTGGAGAAATATACTATTTGACGGCAAAGGCAGATGCTGAGTCACAATTCTCTCGAATACTTTAGGCAAGACACTCAACTTGGCTATGCCTCCATAGTTCTCCACATGTTGTCTACTCCCACTTTTGTGAATAAGAATAAGAAAATTACTCTTACAACACAAAACAAAAAAACACCTAATTTCAAGAACTGATTAAAAATTTTTCAAATAACAACTCAGAGCTCGGCAGCGCCAGATTTAAGTATACATGATGGAACGGCATCAGGTCCAGGCGCACAAATATATTTTAAAGAACACAACTCTCTAAAACCGTCATCTTCAGAAATAACCAAATTAAGTATGAAAACAAGTTAATTACAGAATATGGGTAACTTGCTGATAAATTAGAATTAGCGGTTGAAAAATTTTGTCGGAAGTAGGAAGAGGTTTGAGGTTTCAATAAAATGCGAGGATTCAAAACCATTAAAAGGAACATGCGAGGGATTTATGGAATTTTTTATTTAAGTGTTAATAAACTTTAAAAAGTTTTTAGGATTAGCAAACAGAGCGGATTTAATGAACTGAAGATATCTGCAATAATATTGGCGGTTGAGGGAATTAAATCTAAAATTTTTTAAAAAGCTTATTTTTCCTATTCTTGTAATATCTAAATGTCCAACCACGAGGGACACTTCGAGGACGGGACTGCTTGATCGGAGCGGATGAAGAAATAGCTAGATTTAATATATTGCAGAACAATGACAGTAAGCTATCAATACTTCCAACTGAGAAATCAAGCTTAATACGTGAAAGATGTAATTTTAGCATTGAAATATTGATTTTATGGAAACCATACTATTTATTTGAAAAAGTTGAATTTGGAACGTTAGAGAAGTTAAACAAACCATCATGCTTGCAATGAAAGGAAATACACATTGCAGGATGATAAGGGTCCTCAGATAAACTAAAAGATAGACAACGATTAACACTAATCTCAGGAAAATTGACAAAGCAAAGATCAAGCAGTCTACCATTGCAATTAGAGGTACGGTTGTATTGAATTAAATTGTGATCGAATAATTCATTAAAGAACACAACAGCTCTGTCAGATACTGAAGTAAGAATCAAACAACCAGAACTATGACTGCAACACCAAGTGGCTTGAGGCAAATTGAAGTCACCCAAACACAATGACAAAATCAGTAAGTTTAGATTGCTTGGCCAAACACGAAAACTCCGTGCTCACTGAATTAAGGAAAGTAGAAAGAATTTTTGAATTTAGGCTCCTAACATTTTGATAAATGAGAATTAATGAGCCTAAAGAAACACTTAGTTTATTTAGGGAGAAAGGTCAACCTCCATAGTTTATGTGTTCGATAGAAATCTAGCAGAGTCACCAACAGCGTAAATATTTCCCCAGGATCCATTTTCAGTCTTGCTCAGCGACACCAACAGCGTTACAGATCAATGCTAAGTTCAACTATGGTAGAATCGCAGCCTAAAGCGACTTACCAGACCCGCGACAGCGGTCAAGTTCCACGAGCACATTTAGTAGAGTCGGAGTCCATAGCGGCTTACGAGACCAAAAATACCATTTCTGCGAGTAATTCACCGACAACCGATAGACATTTAACGCCAGCTTAAGACAACTGTTCTCAGCCAAGTTGAGAGCCGTATAACCGGTAACGTTGACGAATAACCAATACATCCACGGCAAAGTTCTGAAATTTCGATATCGGAAGACGGGGAAGTTACTAGACGACACGAACTTACGCTAAAATTATCATCGCTGGCCAACGGGTCACCACCACAGATGACAATGGTGGGACTACTACAACACATAGCCCCGACATCCCCCGATGGCCCCTGTCTCATCCGACATAGGGTATGGCCGCCAGAGCTCCCCAATCGCACTGGCCCGCAAGAAAAATGGCACTTAGCGCATGTATATGGACTTCCGGCATCTAGGTAATAAATCTGTGCCCGATGATTATTCACTACCTAAAATTCAAATCATCCTAAATCGGAAATAAAAAATATCCAAAACGACTCACAGAAGTTCCCATCATCAATGATCACTTACATCGAGATTTTCCGAGGAGCAGTATGGAAAAAGCAGACGCGGCATGGAAATTGTGTACCCACATCGATGAGACTAAACTTTTGAAAAAGAACCATGACGAACCAACGGCAGGACACCCCGGTATCCGCAATTGCGGGAGCAGCCAGGAATATAAAAAACTACAACAGAAACTTGCAGGCGTAATGCCAACAGCGGGGAACGCGAATAACCCTGGGCGAAGATATGTTCGTACTTTATCGGACCAACGGATCGAATTGATCTCCCTACATCACGCTATAGCGGCTGAACTAATAACGGCTCTCAGAGAGCGAATCCCCAGTAAACTCGGAGTACCCAAGAAAATTGTTACCGATAATGGTCTATAATATACAAACCGATGCTTTCGGAGCAGGAGATTGAAGAAGAGCACAGATTCACCGTACAATACACCCCATGAAAAAATCCTACGGGACGGGTTAATCGAACTGGTAACACAATCACTGCCTATGTTGACGCGAGGAACATTCTAAACGGTACAAAAACCTACCCCAGATTACCCTTGCCATGAACACTGTGATATCAGACGTCAGCAGTTACTCCCCCGCACTGAAACCCCAACAAAGTGCAAGTCGAAGATTTTAGAACATGTACATCTGCAAGATGTCATTTATGTCGTTTATCTCGACGAAGCAGCTCATTAGCACCCCATATCAATAACAATTAATCCATGTCGTGTGTCGCCACAAGATCATGACGATGATTAAGTAACGGATCGTTTGATACATTACTTTTTTCTCTCGCTACCCGCTCGCCCTTTCTCTTAAATTAATCAAATTTCATTCACAGGTGACTCCCACAGCGAAATGGGACGTTGTAATCAAGATTACAAGTTAGCGCCGCGGTGAATCTGTCCCCCTGACACCATCGGCACGATGTCGTACCGACCTTGGAAAGGCAGGGACATAACAATACGGATGTGGAATTTTCGCTGTCTGTTTCTTTCACGTGATTTGTAGTACTTTATAATTGTTTTAATGAATATTTATCACAAATCAAAGATGGTCTTTATTTGTAACATAAATTTCTTTAGGTAAAGAAAAACTCTACGTATTCTTTTTTTTTATGAAAACGCTTAATTTGACTACTTTAACTTTGACATTTTCTTTTTATGAAATATAACTCTCTATGTGTGAGCGTTTTATTAGCTCACCTTCAATTGTCAGCGCTCTTTTATAAGTAACGATTTTCGTTTTAGTTTCTTTTTCTGTAGTAATCCATAAATATGTTAGCAATGAGAGCAAAAATTAGATATACAATAATTTCCTATTTTTGCGGTGTGGCTGTAATATTTTTCTGTTAAACATATGTTGACTGTAGCTTTAAAAATTACATACTTCTTCTTTTTCGCTAATAATATTTGTTCGTAAAAATTTCTTGTTCGCAATTTATTTCACAGCTTTGCAATATTGCTTAAACTGTTCTGAGTCTTTTCGCAAATAAATCCGCGAACACCTAGGCAAACCCAAACCGCCAAAAGCTACCTCAAATAAACTCTCTTTTCTTGTTCAAGTGCAAACTTGACGCCCCAAATAATGCAAAATTGCATTCTTAGCAAAATTTGTTAAACGAAACCAAACGTTACTACCCGCAAAGACACTAACCCCATTACCCGATGGAAGCTGGTTTCATATTCAAGATCCGAGTTCTGGAAACGTTGGTCACTCAAATATTTAAATGAATTTTAATATCGTTACAAGTGGAAGTAATAGACCGAAGGACCGAAATTCATTGTGATGGTCATAATAAAGGAGGACACCTATACAGGAAATGATGAAAATGTCAGAATACCAGACGTAAAAATTGGCTCTGGTATTTGCAAAATTCTATGCATCCATTAGCCGCTTTTCCAATTACGTATGAACGTGATTACATTCCGGTCACAGAAGATGCCATGCCAGTTGAATCAACATGCAATACCTCACCTTGTCATATATCTAGTGGCATTATTGCTACTTACTGTTTTATTATTCAACTCAATTTGAATGCGGAATTTTGCTCCATAAACGGGTCTCCATTTTCATCAATTAGGATCAGTTCAGCTCATGGAAGGTGAATGGCATTTATTCCCAAGCTATGATACGAGATCTCTAAAAAGAAGTTATCGGAGATTGCAGCCCACATTCGCGGTATGAAATAAAACACCCAACGAGAGAGACTGTTCGGGACATTCGCAGAAATAGCTATGCGATCGACGTTGACTTCTTTCGGCATTTAATGCTCCCACGAAGTCATCTTAGACGTACTGAAGGACATTCACCACAAGAGAATAAGTCATCTTTTGCTAACACTATAGCAATTTAAAGAAGAATTATCCAAAATTATACCATATGTTCCTCCCTCGATGCACATTTTCGAATACCACGGAAATCTGCTTTCTCCTTACAAGCTCATTTCAGTACAACCAGGAATCACAGAAAGACACGTCATATTCAAGCTTACTTTGCCATTGACTGTATCTGATGTCTCAAACCTTTAGCAATTAGCACTTACACCCTATCAACTAAATGATACTCTGGTGGCTGTGAAACTATCAACTCATGTCTTGTCGGTAAACGTACATCAAGATCGGCATTGCCCAACAAGCACTACCAACCTCGACAAATTCACCTTACTTGAAAACACGACTATCACACATGAAGCAGCAACTACACGATACACAAACCAGTCAATATGTAAGTGAAATCAATCTATTCAACAATGTCACAAGACCACTCGTAAGACGTTCCAAGGCTAGTCATAGGCCCACAGAGATGGCATTAATGAATTGCTTCCCTCCCACATAGTATGGAAATTAACAAATCAACTGCAGAATTTCGTCAACACATAGAAGGACACTATCAAACACATCTTAGAGAACTAACCCAACATCAAAACATATTAAGAAAGCAACAGATGGAGATCCCATACAAAATCCAACAAGAACGATACCACAATTTTGCGGTGGGATCTACTGAATTAACTTTGGCGTTCATTGCTACAGGCGACCTTCTGACACATAAAGCTCACAAGAAGAAAGAAGTCGAGGCACCTTTACCATCCTCACGGTCTATAACACAATTGCAGGACTCAACTGAAAATTTTATAACTGCTTATTGACGTGTCATGGGAAGAGGGGCTGGGAGAATGTTTTTGCTTATATATGCATATGTGCATGCTTTTTTGAACTCTCTTTTTTGTCTGCTCACATTTCAAATTGCACATTCTGTTTATGTTCTTGTGATAGGTCTTTTTTTGCGTTATATTTCGATTGCATATTCCCATTTGGCCATTCTTCCTACAAATTGTTTAAGTATCACAATAGTCTATGAACAACGACTTGCGATATTGTTCGCGTACGTCAGCATATTTTGTCTGATTGAAGATTGACTAGCTTTATAAGGTAGTCATAAGCATCTCTTTTTGTACAATGACAAGGTTTTTGTCCCACGGGCACTTCACAGATGGTTACAACTAAAAGAGGCATACGTGCTATGTAAGGGGACGGGCGAAACCTACTTACCGAACAAGCAGATCTTAATATTCCTTTCAATGAAAGGCCACGAAGTTATGTTCGACGGCTTCTAAGCTACCTTCCACAAAGAAACGAAAAAAAAATACTTTTTCATTTTTACGTATTTTCATACACATATAATATATATATACAGATATTTTATATATATATGCAGATATGTTATATATGTAGATATTTTATATATATTATATTTTATATATATATATATATATATATATATATATATATATATATATATATTATATATATATTTTATTTTTATATATTATATATATATTAGATATATATTTTATATAAATATATTATATATATGTTGTATATATATATATATTATATATATATTTTATATATATATGAGAAGACTATCTGCTTCTTTATAAATGCCAAACGAGTCAGCATGAAGCAGTCCCTATATATTTTAGGCGGATGGAACGCCTTGTAATAATTAGCCGATTAATACCCTTTGAATTGCTTTGCAACAATTGAAATTCTTTATTTCTGTTAGTGCTATTTATACTTAATTCTAAAGATATTTTAATGCTAACGTAATCAAAAATTATAATTATTTTAATTGGGGCGCCTGGAATCGCATTGCATTTCGTAATGCAATACTCAGCCAGATGAAGTGTGACATAATTTTCGCTTTTCTTTTTGCAAAAAGAATTATGCTGAATTTGCATAATTCTGTCACACATCAAAGTGGATGCATATAACGCTATGCGATCACACTACAATATATATATATATTTAGATATTAATTATTACATTGAGATTTAGTATAGTCACGGTTCGCAATTCGGCTGGACTTATTTTTAAATTTAACCCCGAAGTGATCGCTAAGTTTTAATTTTTTCGTAATAATGCATTTAGTTTGGGTTTCGATACTCAAAATTTGCAAGGTTGGCTGAATTTGCTGGATTCGCGGCTACGTAAGATAGATATTCCCGAACTGAAACTTTTCAAATTTACAAGTTCAATATATTCTTTGCTTTATTTAGAATTCGATCACCATACTTTCACGGCAATGTAAATTGAGAGTTACTCCAGCCGATTTGTTTTACGTCTGAATATATATATTATATGATATATTTTTAATTAATTTCGTTCACCTTCCATCAAACACGGAAAAACTGCTATTTTTGTCAGAAAAAATCGTTTATCATTTCTTTATCATTTTTACTTCAGGTAATTACGCAAACCGTTTTGTTACTTTTTGAAATTCTACTCTTTTGCTAGCGACACTAACAATACATTTTATACACTTCGCGTAATATGTCACTGTATAATATTTATGTTCAAACGGTAAAGCAATAACTTACATAGCTTCAGCAGGATCTTTCTTCTTAAACTACTTTCTTGTACATTCATTTTTACATGTAGCATCCGTAACATATAATTTTTAGATATCATGGGGTTTACATTTTATTATAACTGAGAAGTTTATTGTCAACTTGTTGTGTTGGCATGTTAAGGGTGATATTTACTCTATTAATAATAATAATAATAATAATAATAATAATAATAATAATAATAATAATATTGTTACAAATTTCCGCTTTTGCTAAGATACGGTCCGTATCACTGGATCGTGGATATTGAAAAGAAAATGCAATTCAGAGTTTTATCTTGGTCCTAAATGTAGGATTATTTACAATTTATTATTTATTTTGTTTTTAACGATACTTTTTTTACACAAAACACTTTAGAAGCACTGACTGCTTAAGACAAATTTTATTTTATATTATTCTTTACTTGAATGTTCTCTTACGACTCAATGTTCTCGTATCACTAACTATGCCTTCCGCAAATAGTCTACTTATATACATTTTTACAAGCATGTTACGATCACCTAACTTCATAGTTTCATTTTTAATCCGTTAACCGGCTTTTCTGCTAATCGTTTTCCTCGGCCGGCAGCTGTATGACGCGCCGCGCATGTGTACCTGGGTTTTTCTCTGTCTATTTTCCTGCTAATCTTTTTCGTCGGCCGGCACCTGCATGACGCGCCGCGAATATACACTAAGGAATTTATTACTTACGAAAATCAATTACTTAGCATTAACTGGATTTGGGATTTTCGTAACACTGCGCTCCACTTAATCTTGTTCGCCCTGAACAAAGTCATTTCGATAAACGATCAGTCGGTCCAGGTGGGCCACTTTGAATCTAGTGCTGCCTCCGGGATGTTTTCGTATTCGATATGCCACGCCGTTTATCCTTGTGGTGACTTTGTACGGACCTTCCCAGTTACATCTCAGTTTTGGTGACATACCTTTTTTACGTACTGTCGGTGCATGTTATCCATTATCACCGTCAATCTAGCAACATATTCGGTCTCGGTCGGTTCGACATTAGGGGGTGTCCCGAATTTCAAGTCTGCGGGTAGCATCAGCTGAATAAACTCTTCGCCGGAGGTAGAGCAGTGGTTTTATGCACTGCTGATCTGTATGCCATTAAAAATAGTGGTATGTGTTCATCCCAGTCCTGCTGATTGTCCATCACTTTTCGCAGATGTTCTTGGAGCGTTCGATTAAACCTTTCGACCATTCCGTCAGACTGAGGATGCAATGGACTCGTTCTGGTCTTATTAATGCCAAATATTAGACAAACCTCTTGAAAGGTCGAAGATTCAAAGTTTCTACCTTGGTCTGAATGCAACTCGATGGAGGTTACAAGCCGCGTGACCCAATTATTGACGAATACTTTGGCTGTTGTCTTTGCTTCTTGGTTACCTATTGGGTATACTTCTGACTATTTACTGAATTAATCGATGACTACCAGTACATATATATTTCCTGCATTGCTGGCTGGAAATGGTCCACCAATATCCATTGCGATCCTTTCGAAAGCTGCGCCCACGTTATACTGCTGCATGCGACCTCGCGGCTTCCTTTTCGGGCCTTTCGATTTGCTGCAGTGATCGCAGTTGCGAATCCCTGCTGCTACGGAATCCTTGATGCCTATCCAATAGATATTTTCCTTGATCTTTTCCATGGTTTTTGTGCTGCCAAGCTGTCCTCTGCTTGGTCCGTTTTGGTATTCCCTTATAATCTCACTAGTTCTCGTTTGCGGAACCACCAGTCATTTCTTAGCCCATGAAGCACCCTCACTATGCGCCACAAGCATCCATCTTCAACGACGAGGCTTTGCCACTGAGCCCAATACGCCTTCGTAATCGGACTTTCTTTTAAAATCTCTTCCCAGGTGGGACGCTCCTCCTTTCCTTTCCTCCTGCGTAACGCAATACTTCCTCTCAGATTTGGATAGCCGCCTGCTGTAATAGGCTATTACTTTTTCGTTACCATCAATTCGTTGGGAGAGCACGCTGCCTAGGCCTTCTGCGCTTGCATCGGTTTCCAGTATAAATTTTTCCCGCGGTATTGGATAAGCTAAAATGGGTGCCGCGCATAACAGCTCCTTCAACTGCGTGAACGTGTAGTCTAGAGACTTCCCCCATATGAAAGATCGATTTTTCTTCGTAAGGTCATGCAGTCCACTAGCAACCGTGGCAAACCTGGGGATGAATCTGCGGTAGTATGTACAAAGTCCTAGCAAACTGCGGACTTCATGCAAGTTGTTTGGTCGCGGCCATTCCTTTACCGCTCTGATTTTGTCTTCATCCGCGTGAACTCCAGTCGTGGAGACCTTGTGCCCAAGATACGTCATTTCCTTTCCAAAGAACGTACATTTTTCGATACTCAATTGTAAACCTGCTGCCCGTAGTCGATGAAAAACATTTGCCAGATTTTTTAGATGTTCTTTGAAATCTATGCCCATGACAATAATGTCGGCTAAATATACCAGGCATGTCTTCCAATGCAGCCCTTTTATTACGCAGTCCGTTAGGCGCTCAAATGTGGCGGGCGCATTGCATAATCCAAACGGCGTTACGGTAAACTGATATAAGCCGTCGCGAGCGGAAAACGCGGTCTTTTCCTTGTCATGCTCGGCGAGCTCCTCCTGCCAGTATCCACAATTCAAATCTAAGGTTGAGAACCATTGCGAACCTGATAATGTGTCTAAGGTGTCATCGATCCTAGGCAAAGGGTAGCTGTTCTTCTTGGTCACCTCGTTTAGCTTCCTATAATCCACACAAAATCTGGTAGATCCGTCTTTTTTCTTTACAAGAACTACTGGCGAAGACCAAGGGCTGTTCAATGGTTCGATGACTTTTCGCTCTTGCATATCCTTGATCAAGTCCACCACTTCTCCTCTTTTTGCCAATAGAATTCTTCTAGGGCGTTGCTTAATCGGATCCGCACCTGCCGTGTTGATTACATGCTTTGTAATATTAGTACGGCCACCCGAACTTGCAACGCCTGCAAACATGGACCAATTTTCCAGCAAAAACTTTTAAGCATTTCTCTTCTGCTGCTCCTCTAGATTGCTAGTCTATTTTTGTATGAAAATTTCAGCCTCTGGGGAAACCTTTGAGGATGTTTTTGGTAATTCGACTTGATGATTTACCACGTACTCTGCTTTCTCGCACTGCGCTATAATGTCCCCTTTTTGAACTTTTGTTGTATCGCTGGTTGGGTTCAATACCCGCACTGGTATTAAGTTGTTGACCGGTAAGACAACCGCTTTTCCAAAGATGATGTTGTCTTTCGTACATTCTTTACTCGGCTCGACAACCCGTATCTTGCTTAGCCTTATCTCTTGGGTAGCTGTGGCCCACGTTATTGCTTCAGACTTTGGATTAATCTTTTGTTGTTGTTGAACTACAACTTGTAACACGTCGGCTTGTCTCTCATATCCCACAGTCAATGGCAAAGTCACGTTGACGTATTGAAACACTTGCCTTTTCATATCGAATACGAAGCCGTGCTTTGCCATAAAATCCATCCCCAGTATTACCCCGTCCATTATATCTGCTACCAGAAATTCATGCTTCATTGAAATATCGCTAATCGAAATATTTCTCGTAGTTTTACCCTTAATAGCAGCTTCGTCACCTGTTGCCGTCTAAAACCGTGCGCTAACTAACGGTTCGAATTTTTCTTTGACTATTGTACTGTTGATAATTGAATGAGAAGCACCAGTGTCCAGCGTGATGATGTAATTACAGCCCTGAACAGCCCATCAATCGTTAGGCTGCTGTTGCTTCTCTGTGATTGGGTAATGCCGTCCCTAGGGCTACTAAATTTCGGAGTCAGCCCTTGCCCCGCTGTGCTGACCCTTTTTAGTTTAACGCCTGTTCTTTGGATGTTCCGTGTAGGTGATGTGGAATGTGATCCTTTGTGCTTTGATCGGCATTCCCGAGCAAAATGACCAGGTTTTTGGCAGGCATAACACTTGCGTGTTTTTGAAGCCGGCCTTCGCTTATTTTCGCGCAGGACTTGTCGAACCAACGCGCAAACCACATCCGCGATATCGCCCTCGCTGCCAACCTCCGTGCGTGTCACCTTCATGCTTGACGTCCACAGCCCACTAGCTGCTTCTTGCGTAAGCGCGAAGCCAAGCGTTTCCGTAAACGTCGTTTTATATAACGTCCATACAGCTTTTTTAAGCTCCGCGTCACGAAGTCGTTTAAGAAAGGCGTCGATTTTTAATCTTTCCTGCACGTCGTCGGGCACACCGATATACGCGAGATTGGCCAGGCGTTCAATTTCGGTAGCATAATCTTGGACCCTTTCGTTCAACTTCTGGCAGCGCGAAGACAATTCTGGCTCACCTCCTTGACATGTTTACTACCATATTTCCTTTGCAATGCATCCATGATTGCAGCGAATTCCGTTCGTTTTCCTTCCGGGATTATCTAGATAATTTCTGCTGCGGCTCCTCTCAAGGAGCTTATTAAGGCGATTGCTTTATCGTCGTCATCCCACATATTTTTTGTCGCAACAACACCAAATTGTAGCTTGAATGCATTGAAGTTAGCGGTGCCGTCAAATCGGGGTGTTTTTACTTTGATAGAGCTGGTGCTTACGTCATTAGTTTGTTGCTTAGCCAGTTCTTTTTTTAATGCTTTTATTTCATTTTTCGCAGCACCTGCATCTTCTTCCTGGGCATTTATTCTGGCATCCAACTGGCCTATCGCATTATCGACTTTTTCTTCCAGCACATTTACTTTGCTTTGGAATTGCTGGTACGTTTCATCTATATATATTTGCAGGATGCGTTGATTTTCCTGATCTTTCTCGATCTTTTCCGTCGTCCCGTCAATTTTCGATTCAATCTGTTGACCTTGTTGTTGCGATTGTTGTTGCATTTGTTGTTGCATTTGTTGCGTAAACTGCATAACAACGGTGTTTGATATACTTGCACGATCTTCGCCTTTTTCTTCGCTGTGTTTTTCCCTTGCTGTTGCTTTATTTTCTGTTCCTCCCAAGTTGTCGCTTTACTTCCTTCCCTCGATGTTATATTCAAATTCAAGTGTGGACAGGTCCTCTCCCACTTTTTCTAGATGTTCGACCAGCCTTTGCTTTACTTCAGCTTTACTACCGACTGGACGAAGGTTTCTTTTTCCCAGCTCCTGTTTGAGCTGATCCACTTTGAATTCTTCTAATTTCACCATTTCTCCTGGTTTCCACGATCTCACTTCTGACACCAATTGTTACAAATTTCCGCTTTTGCTAACATACGGTCCGTATCACTGGATCGTGGATATTGAAAAGAAAATGCACGTCAAAGTTTTATTTTGTTCCTAAATGTAGGATTATTTACAATTTATTTTGTTTTTAACGATACTTTTTTCACACAAGACACTTTAGAAGCACTGATTGCTTAAGACAACTATTATTATTCTTTACTTGAATGCTCTCTTACGACTCAATGCTCTCGTATCACTAACTCTGTCTTCCGCAAATAGTCTACTTATATACATTTTTACAAGCATGTTACGATCACCTAACTTCATAGTTTCATTTTTAATCCGTTAACCTGCTTTTCTGCTAATCGTTTTCCTCGGCCGGCAGCTGTATGATGCGCCGCGCATGTGCACTAAGGAATTTATTACTTACGAAAATCAATTAGTTAGCATTAACTGGATTTGCGATTTTCGTAACAATATTAATAAAAATAAAGCCGAAAGCCTTAGATGCTAGTGCTTTAAGACTTTAGTCTGACAATTTATTCTCTGGCTAAACTTATATAGTGATAATAATAATAATATTTGCTCCAGCACTGTATTTGTACATATATGTCTGCTTTCTATTTTTATATACGATTATCACATTATATTCCAGGGAATTACCATACAAAAAGCAATAATAACAAAACCAAACACGAATTTACGAAGGTTGCTACGGCTCAGATAAAAATTTTCGTTGCTTTGTTTTTGCACTGCAAATTTCACAATTTCTTTTTGTCCCTTTTTTTGCTCAAACCATTTTTTGTTGTTCTTTAGTTGCAAAATAACGTGTGTACATAGACCTTTTATTTAAGAAATACAATTTGCCTATATCTTATATTTATCTTTCCAATTTCGACTAATTTTTAGGCAACTGCGGTTCATTTCATTTGCAAAAAAATTGTCTTCTTCCTTTTCTTCACTTTAAAATATCACTTATTGTTTCTTAACTCGATTTGTTGCAGTTCCACACCATCAAAACCCCACTCCTTCTTCCTAATTTTGATTTCCCGCTCAGACTTATCAATCACCCATACCTGCCACTTATTTTGTTCCTCGTCGGTTTTTTGTCATTGAGATTAAGAACTTGACAATCTACAGAGTTGCAGTTTCAACAAAATAAAACCAAATGTTATAACAGACAAAATTCAAAGTTCAAGCACACAACGGAAATAATGAACGAAAATGAAAACGAAAATTGAGTTGACTTAGTCTTCACTTCACGAATTCACGCGGTCGTATTAAATCGTTCTTTCCTTCGTTAGCTGTAACTTGTTGCCATGGAACGACATAAAGTCATCTTTAATTTCCGTTAATAATTACTACATCCGCTTTTGATTATGCAATTTTTTCTCGTTCTATCGTTGACCATTCTCACTGCGCTTCTTAAGCAAATTCAAGATTTCAAAGCTCAGACTCTTTCCAAACATTTTTGTGCTTTCATCATACATACACCTGGGCTCATTTCCTGCTTGGAATATCGTTCTCGACTTCACGATCTACCACTACAATTGCACTTACGACTGCGTCACACTTGTAGACAACAATGCCTCGTTTTAGTTGGTCAGGTTAAGGTGTCAAACACATACAAGTCTTCGTCGTCACCGATAGCCCCCTCTCAATTTGTCAGCTCGATAATTGTCTCTTTCTCCACAGTGCCCTTGGCAATCGTTCATTTTTTCTAGGCACAAATTATTGGCAGTCAACTTTCTTTTTGCCTGGTAGCCTTCTTGCGGCGCTAGCTGACAGAAAACTCGAACACATTGTCTAATTATAATCAAAATTACCTACATTTTGGGAGTTTCAGGTGATTCCTCGCAACACAATATGTATAAGTATTCGCACCCATTCGGAAAGCAATGCAACTCGTTGGTTGCAATTTTTTATTTCATTTTATCGATAATTTTACATAATTTTGTTTTTATTTGCATTTTGCGCTTTCTTATTCAGTGTATCATTGCAAACAAAAAACGTCAAATTCACCCCTTATTTCCCCCTAAAACATATATAATCAGCGCATACATTTCATTGGTGGCTCACGCCTACTGCATTCTCTCCTGCTTACATAATCACCCCCTTGAATTAAAACACTTTGGGATTGTTCCTTTTCTCATGTCATGTTAATTGGCAGTAGACGGGTATCGAGATTGGCGGAAAAGAAAATTTGTATTAGGGGAAGGATTCTACGAGACGTTTCAAATCCTCTTATGTTGCCCAAAAATGTGTAAGTAAATGATTTTATGCATTTATTGACAACGTGTACAAAAATAAGTATATATCTTTCCTTGAACCTATTATCTCTTCCCTCTGAACAATTTCTGAGAAGCTAACTGCTAGGTTATTTTTGGAGGTTTTTGTTACGACGCTGAGTGACAAAAAAGTCAGAAACAGTGTCTACTTATAATTACAATTGTCTATATTTTATTACTTACAATTCATTGAAAGTAACTACGTAAGTAAGCTAATTTCATGCCGCATTATATCTCTAAATATTTTTTGGCACAGATTCGGAAAGCAATGTCACTATTTGCAAATTTTCAATTTTTTTGGTTTTTTTTGTGTTAAAAATGCTTATTATTGCACTTTATTTCATCTTATCAACCATTTTGTGTTTATTTACGTTTGTATGGTATTGTTGTTCGTTGAATATCATTTGTTTGTTTACAAGCAAACTTAAAATTTGCCCCTTAATTTTCTTTTATTTTTCGAAGTAGAGATCGAATAACGAAAGTCATACCTAATAGAAAACTGAATGGCATTCAAGTTACGCGCTCGGAGTGTAAGTTAGCTAATTAAAATATACATAATGCTGAAAGCTAGGAGCTGACTATCTATCTTTCATTAACTCCCGCGCGCTTTGAAAACGAGGTAAAGGTAGTCTTCTTTTTGCCATTATGTGTGATTATCAGAAAAGAAAAATAGAGCTCAACGTTTGTTTGCCTATAAACAACCAACTTTATGTAAGCAACGAAAATAAACAAAACGAAACACAAAATTGTCTAGATATTAACTAAAGCGTAATGCATTTCTATTAAAAAAACAGAAAAAAAGGAATAGTATACACAGACAAATTAAAATCTTGAAGCAATAAAAGCAACATTGTTTTGGGCATTTAAACTCCATATCTCAAAAGAAGGAATCTTAAATAATGTGATTTTCAATGAATGCAAATAATTTTACTTATTTATGCTATCTTCATGAACCAAAGATTTGTTCAACGAGGAAGGGTTTCATCAACTCAAGCGTTAGCGAGCAGTTAAACATTTAACACCAACTACAATAACAATATTAATTGTTTTTTTCTTTGTATAAGTCTTCTTCCCGGGGCCTCCAAAAGCTAAACACTTGGTGTAATGCACTAACAATGGAAGTGAATTCAGCGAGGTGGTGAAAGATAAGTTAACAAAAACAAGGACAAGAAAAACTTACGCATCAATAGATTGGCATTCCAAAAAGCCGGAGAAAGGCCAAAGGAGAAGGTGCACTGCGTGCGGACCAAGGAAAAATTGCAGAGTTGGCAAACTTAGAGGCAGCAATCGGCGAAGAGTGGCGTACATTTGGCACTTCCAGTAAAACTTATGACAATTTTGAGGCCCTACACTGATAGATTTAACGGCCGAGGATAATGCTCCAACAAGCAAGAAGTGTAAGTCCTTTTACATTGTTAATTTTTTTTTTATAAGGAATAATTATTCGCTTTGTCGGATGTTGGTGTCAGATCGGAAGCACCAAATCGGTTGAAATCGGCTCGAACATCTCTGATTGGCTTAAGAAGCACGCTATTCCAGGTATTCCAGGCTAATTTATTGGAGTTGAAGACTCTAGAAAGATAAACTTCGTCCATCGTGAGATCCCAAGTGATGGTGAGCATTTCTACCAATAACTTTGGATTTTATATATTTGATATATTTATTTTAAGACGCTGAGACATAAAAATTTAATTGTACATTTCTCATTTATTTTGTTTTTCATTTACAACTGATTTTTTTTTATAAATGCAACTTTGAACAACCAATATTAACTACTTCGTGCTCATCTCATTTGACAGATAGGCTAGAGAGTATTTTCTAACTGTTGTGCGTACATAATCTAAAACATAGGAGAGTTAATCAAAACGATGTGACGATAGCATACGTATTGCAAACCCACCCGACAAACGGGAGAGGTAGTTAAATATATCATGCATATTATCCTGGATGCTGTGTAACGATTCTGTCTATTTCCTTCCTGCCTGTCTATAGAAGGCTATTAATTGCATCAAATTTTAGGGCAACTCAAAAGTAGGAGGGTTTGGAGCGTACGAGACCGGTGTACGTGTCTTTGCTGAGTTAGCTAGTTCGTGAGATGTGGTAAGGGTTCTGTATTTTTGCTCCTGGACACTCCCCAGACACTTAGACCTAAAACAATAGCACGTACTTATTCTTTAACGAGCACGTAGACGGGCGAAACCTAACTAACGAAAGGATATACTCTAACCCATGGGCATTTCTATACCGGCTCTGTCTATGGTCTCATTCGTCCCATGATTTCTATGGGAGACCCGGAAAACGGGTCCGAAGACCCCTAAGCTACTTTCCTCTCAAACAACAATATTTTATTTCTTTTTTCTTTTCGTTTGCATATTTAATATGTTAAAATATGTAATAGTTACGGGTTAATTTCTTTAGTTCTAACTATGTATATGGGCATTAATGTATATATTTATATATGTATACTAACTATACATACAAGAGATATAAATCGTTGTTTTTTTTACAAAATCTAATGAATGTAAATATATGTGGCCATATTTACTTGTTTCGGATAAATAGCTACATATATGTAAAGATCATCAAAAAAATACGCCAAAACGCTATCTCCTGCTCATACTCTCCTCGTGTGTTATCGCAATAAGCCCGAGTTGCAAAACAATTATTTATTAAATTATATTCCGTACCTTATGTGTCTTATATATTAAAATTATGGAACACCGTTTCCCTTAAAAGTTGTTTCCATTCGTAGAAAGCAAAATACATTTTCTATTAAAGGTTTTTTAACCTCCATGTACACAAAAATAAAGCTCAAGTTAAGCCTTCATATTGAGTATTCCGTTAACAAGGCTAAGTTGATTTTAGATTTTATTAAGGGATTGTCAAAAGCTTTCAATAACTTTTTGCAAACGTTTTCACACTTCACTTGTTCTTTCGACTTTGCATTATTCGGTTTTTGTTTCGCCTGCTTATTATCAATGTCACATTGATCGAATAGATTCCGTCCAGGGAAATTTAGCTCGCTTTGCTTTACGTGGCTTGCCATGCGGGATCCCTGTAGGTTTCTTCCGCCATGTGAAAATAGACTTAAAAGTTAATACATTGATTGCAAATGAACATATTTGTATTCCGCTGCGTACGTAGCTTTTGGCAAGCATAAAAATGATCTATATTCGTAAAAACAAAACATAATCATGTGGTTTGAAGTGATTATTTCCATTTACAAAAAAAATTTAATTGTAACAACAAGCAACAATAATTTAAATAAATTTTAAACCAATATTTTTTTAATTATCTCCTGTTGAGCCCGGCTGGCATAATGGTATAGCTGGAAGCAGAACCATGAAAGATAGCTATGCTACATTTCACTCCTGGTACATATTTGTCTAGTAGAATCGAGTAATGTCATAACTGACCGGTATCACCGTCTTTGTTAACATTGTCCGCGATTTTTATATTTCAAGCAATCTGTTTATATTAACATTTCGTGCTCTCTTGTAGGCACGCGAATGAATGAAGCGCTTGTACAACGAAAGAACAATAAAACTATGTTGTACGTTACAGTATTTATTTCCATTATTAACAAAACTCATACTCCAGTATTTGTTTGTGTAATACAAATTGAAAAAAATAATAATCAGAAAAAAAATCGACTGTGACCGGTGTCAACGTTTAAATATTCCACTAAAAATAATGGTTTATTACTTTTCTTTGAAAAATTGAAGGTATATGCGTACATTTACGAACTTTGTTTGATTGCTTTAATGTCATAAAAATCCCAAAAAAAAAAAAATAAATAAATAAGAAAGCTATACATATGGCAATAGATTTTAAACGCATGATGCTGTTTCTCTCACCTGTCATTGTAGTGGAAAGTGGTTTGCACAACTTTATATGTATTTGCATGAAGTAAAATATGATCAAACATTGCACATTTCTATTGTGAGAGGTTGAATTGCGAATTTGGATTGTAAAATTACTCTCCCAGCACATCGTCAAGAGTATATAAACTACACATTAAAATTTGTGCGTGAATCTAATATAAACGGTATGGTAGCCATAAATGCCATAATAAAGCGATATTTACGGCTCACAATTCCGATTTTCAGTATTCGCTAGTAGCGCACGCTTTTTTATTTATCTCTATGCAAACTTGCGGCTTGTCCAATACAACAATGCTGTTATTTGTTCGTACTGCACTCTACTCCACCTATCAATGCATTTCTGTTATGCTCACAAAACGCAAAATTAAGAAGCTCTTGCACTGTAACCTTAATTTGCTTTGGAAACCTGAAACATTCTTTATATAGAAAACAAACATTTTTAAGAGGAAGAATTGGTTTGACAACGCGCCTCGAGTTCTCACTTCCTTGTTCACGTTATAGTACCTTACGGGTATACTAAGTTAATGCTCAGAGTCACTTTTTGAATTGATCTAACCGTGCTTGTCCATCTGATGTAGGTCCGTGTATTCTTATGTTCACTTTACACGTGGCCATTTTTGAAATGTTTTAATGAATGCTTTGGCTTAAGGACGAACGTTATTGCAAATGGTTGGAATCGGACTACTTTTCTGACCACTTCCCATATAACGCCTTACTTTGAACAGTTATGCGATGAATTATGCGATGAATACAAACAGAAAGTGTACGACTGCGATGAAGGAATATGAAAATTTACCTCAATATCTTTTGTTTTCCAATTTCTTCCCAGAGAGACGGAAGACAAACGAGACCAGTAGTTAAGCACAAAAACGCATAATTTTTAAAGAAAATATAAATGCGCAAAAAAGTAACCATATAACATAAATTTCCATGAAAAGGATGGAAATTTAAAGCAGGATTGCTTTTTAGTTGAGCACATGATGTGTTGTGGCTTGTACTTGAAGTAAATTTAAAAAGAGCAGCTGTGCTTAAGTAGAGCAAGCTGCGAATTAGACTGACTTAATGACATGAAAAATTACAATTGGGATACATTTTCTACACGTAGCTTATCACCTCTGAATACGTGTTGTTATGTGTATTATAAGCAATGTATACTATATGTTCCTATTTATGAAGTGGCATATGGGCATAAAATGCATTTTACATAATTTATTCAACAGATATCAGTAGGCTTAATTTAAGGCTCGTGTCTCCAAGAGATCAAAGTAAAGATAAAAACTGTTTATTATCTCCTATAGAGAGTAGTTTGCCACACCATATTTACATGGCTTTCAAATTAAATTAGCATACCAAATCCACGGCGATCGGCCGGCTGTTAAGAAAGATAACTCACTATAACCAAATAAAACAAATATACAGCTACCTATTTCAATAGAGCTAATCTCTCTTGAATGTTACTTACAATGAAAACACGATTCATCTTTTTGTTGTTAACCTATTCGAAGGCAAGGCGTTAAAAATAACATTTTAATTTTCTCCCACAAATCAATATAATTGTTGAAAAAATACACTACAGTGTGCGGTTCGGCGTTACGAACGAGATGACGAAATTGTTATACCTCAGTTCTTCTCTGTCCACTATGGAGTTGTTTAAAGAGCCCTCTACGCATAATTCAATTGCCATGCTAATAATGTACAGCGCCGTCTGAAAAATTCAATATGTTATCTTTTTACTTCATTCCTTTCCCTCTATATTTCATTTACGCTCCATATGAAATCAGGAGGGTGTGTTTTATAATTTTGCATTTTTATGTACTTCACGTGTACAAATATCTGTACTAATCTTTAGCCTTTTAACATCTGGTATTGTGGCTTCGACAATGCGTATGAAAATATGCTCATCTTTTTATGTTTAAATATTTTGATTGCACGCCTGCGCAATGCATGATGCACATCACTTTGGCCCATATGCAAGCACAAAGCAAGGCGTTGGAAATAGTTTCACAAATTGCGTTTTTAATGTGCTTCATTTTATTTCAACAAGTAAGTTCAAGAAAAACAACAAAAACGTCTCTATCGCTTCACATCTTCATCTACATCTTTATTTTTTTGTGTGACATGAATAATACCTTTGATATTCTAAGATTTATTTCCTACATTCTTCAATCCAAAGGTAATGTAGGTGAAAACATGATATGGGGTATATTCGTTAACGAGATATAACAAGCATTTATTATATGCAAATCTGAAAGGAAGGCATTTTAAGAGACCTGATTTTTCTCAATAAAGCAAATCTACAAACGCTTGGAGCCGTCATCATTAGAGTTAATCATGAGTAAAATATTTACGAAACAAATATGGGTCCTACAAATTCTTGTTTAGTGCAGGCCCCGCACGAACTTTTGAAAACGGGAAAATCACTTTTTTTTCTTAATCAGCAAGGTGTGACAATCGTTTGGCTTAAATTATAAGAAAAGGGATAAAGAAATGCAGCCAAATGTGAACGTAATAGTCATTATATTATGATTAAAGCTTTTCAAGAAGACAATTGTAAGGATTACATCTTCATAAAGCATGCCAGTATGCCAGAAAATTTGCTCACGTGAACAGAAGAGGTACATACGATGGAAGCACCTGTAGCAAATTGCCGCTTTTCGGACATTTAAAGTACAGCACCCCAGTAAAGTTTACTTACGGTAAAATTAGGGTTTCTCTCGTTATAGGGTTACATCATCAGCACAGGTCTCGATATTCACCTTCTGGTAATGTTTCGTTTTTCACGCTATTTCTTCCTACAATTTTTCCCCACTTCTTAACTTTATGGTCACATTTGTAACTTCTTGAAAAATTTCTCTGCGTTTTTGTGATATTTTAAGGATAAAAAATTCACTTGTATTGATAAACTACGAACACAAATACAAAGAACTAGGTACTGTTAACTAAAAATGTTTTCTTCGAAACTTCTAGCGATGTACGCTTTTATATTTGGTGTATGTACACAAAGTATATTTATCGTTCGTGTAACTTTAGAACCTGGAGTAGACATTCAATGTTAGGGTTTGTTTCTGAAGAAAACTAAATTTAGACCCTCAACCCATAAATGCATTCTTTAATAATCGGCTTTTCATACTGTATGCATACTCTATTGAACTACTGTATAACACTTAAAGAGGAAAGTTCCTTTGAATGACAGCCGACCGCAAGCACACATTCAACTTTAAAACTATGCTTATTTATGTTCTTTTGCGTCTATTTGTAATTCTTTGCTTTCCTTCTCAAAGCACAATTACCATTTTGTTATCCGTCCCAAGTTATTAACATATTTTTCTAATTTCCGTTTAGGTAAACGCAGCTGTTGTTACTATTGCTGCCAATGTGATGTTAAGACATCAAAGTTATTGCCTTTTGCAACTAGAGTTTTCATGTTTTCGTTTAAATATTTTGACAAATCAAATAATTATAAATTTATGATCCCTACAATGTATTCGGTTTTTTTTTTTTACAAATCAATAAAATAACGCTAGGCCTAAGGCTCCTGCAAAATTTTCTGGTTTCCACTTTGTTTTTCTTTTTTAAATATAAATGTTCATTGTAGAATTCCAACTCCGGATCCACTACAGTCCTTAATATGGCTCAAATATCATGATTATATCTTAAGCGTGTTTATATATTATATATATGATGCATTATGGTCGTCGGAAATGCCAGTGTTCTATAATTTGGACTAACGATACGCTCCGAATAATCAACGAAACCTTGATATTTGGTTTGTTGCTGTTTGAGTCGATGTTTTCTACCATAAGTCGCTCAAATATTCCTTTATGCTTGTGGTTTTCGAAGTTGTTTTTAACGCCTAGTGGATGTATTTGGAACTCTAAGCGTGCTCGAAGTCGTATCAACTCATTTTATTTCCAAATGGAATTGATGACGAGGTCAATTGTCTCCCTAGGCCATCTCTATACAAAATTGATTGGCCCTTATATCTATTGTCTATTATTGCAACAATATCGATAAAGATCATATATAAAGATCATATATGCTAGAAGTAATCCCAATGTTAATATTCTCAATTCTCCAATGTGTATATATTTTCACTCTATTCAAGCCTTTTTTTCTTGACTTCTTCTGTCACGCGTTTAACCAGCTTTTTGGAGCAGTAAAGCTGACCATTTTTTCTTTATTTAGTATTTTTTCCCTTTTTTCAAGAACATAGAATCCGACTTTGAGATTAAGTGAAAAATCTAATTTTGAGATTAATAGACATCACTTAGGTCATAGTTATATTTACATTGACTCAGCTTAACGAACATAAAGTGCCTAGAGAAGCGGTTAGGGACATTAAAGCTTATCTCACCAAGTAATGTGAACGAATTGATAGTACCATTAATTAAGTTAATTAAGAAAGACACACCAAGAATAATACGTTTCCCTAGTGACGGTAAGAATAATAAAAGGAATATACTTTCATAAGCAGACAAAGAGATGAGCGGTTCCAACCTTAATTCCTAAGGACAAGCAGCAAGAATTGCTTTTAAACTAATTCTATTGAATCTATATAACATCATAGAGAGAGACCATACAATCGAGGTATAGTCAAGTATTGGTCTAACTGAGCACATGTGTAGCTTTTTTGTAATGTAAAGATTCTTCAGCTCTTTGGACCACCTCTTAATGCAACCAAGCGCCGACCTATATTTACTTCTAGAGAGCTCCATTTGCAAATTAAAACGTAATCTTTCGTTGAATGGAACCCCTAAATCGATGAACGAATCAACGTTTTCCAACTTTTGTGAGTCAATGAAATACTCAGTACTGACTTTCCTCTTAAGAAAGAAAGCTTCCTCCATTTTTTTACATTTAATTTCACAAAATTTATGAATGATACGATTGCGATTCCAAACGCATCTGAAATAATATTAGCGGTTGAGGTGATTAAATCTATGCTTTGATGCAGAATAAGAAAAATAATGATAAGCAGAACCACTTTTTATAAAATTTAGGAAAAGTTTGTTTTTCCTATTTTTGTAATATATAATTCTCTTTTTAAACCATGACGGGCACCTGTTTCGAGGGCAAGGTTGCTTGATCGGAACGAATGCAGAAATAGCTAGGTTTAATACAGTATAGAACGAAGACAGTAAGGTTTCAATATTTCCAGCAAAGAAAAAAAACCCAATGTGTGAACGATGAGATTTAAACAGTAAAATACTAGTTTTGTTAAAATTATAATATTTATTGGAGGAAGTTTGACTGGGCACGTTAGATTAGTTTAACGGACAAATTTGAATTCGATTGCTTCATTTTTGCGTCCAGGAAAATATTTATAACAGACGCTAACATTTTTACAAAATGAATATACCTCTCATTCTTCAGTGATGGGTGTAAAAAATGTTTGTCTTACAAAAATTATCTCTCAAATTAGACGTAAACTTCGCGGTACTAATGACACAGTAAATAAGGAGCGAGACAAAAGAAAAAAACTGTAAGCACGCAAAAGAGCAAAAAAAAAAAAAACAAGAAGACAAGACAGAAGAAAGAGACTTGCCAGACGAGACCAAGTGCTGATCTCGAAAACCAAAACGAATATCACAGCAAAACAATTAATATAATTCAGTTAATTTAAACAACTGTTATTTAAACGCCTATAAAGCTACAAAGCATTAAGTTAAGAAAAAGAGATTGCGTATTGCAAAATTTCTTCGCACAGTGTAAAAAACTACGACTACAATGCACGCGCAGAGTTGTCAATATGACGAAGAAGAAGAATCATCAATCTTCAAAGAAAAAAAAATTTTATTTGCTACATGCATACCTATCATTAGATCTTTTTTCAACAACAAAAAGTCTGTAATAATCTCCCAGTTTGAATTTTGATAAAATGAAGTAGAAGAATAAAGGAGATCATAAATGAATGAATTCGCGATCTTGCAGATAGAATGATAAACTTATTATCACTTATTCTGTGTCGATCGAAAAGGCGAGAATAAACGTAACGGACCTAATGAATAACGAAAAGTAGCTGCTGCCCATTCGTCTGTACAAATTTTAAGTTTATTAAAATGTATTAAAGAAATATACTTCAAAGTAAACAAGAGAAAACAAGAAAGAAATCAGAAACCGAATGATCGTAAATTCACACGTGGTTCATCGAGCACAACGTATAATACATAAACTCGTACATGCATATACACTTATATTTACTTAGCCTTCATTTTGTAATAATTATCAATAACAAGTGCCGCTTGATGACCATCACAATTAAGGCGACCAGCAGCAAGATGTATAAATAAAACGTTTCGTAAAGGAAACCACCACCTTCTTAGTTGCAGATAAAAATCTTTTACCAAGAAATTGAGGACCAAAAACTTAACGGAAGTAGGAAGGTACGCTATTTTGTGAACAATTACAAAACTAACGTTAAGATCTGATGGTATGTAGTTATATGCATTTATATTTCTTGCAAATTTACGCTTTCCTGCTGCGCAACCTTCGGGACATATGTATAAAAGAGAGCAATATTAAAGTAATTATTAAAATAAAATGCATTCACAATTTTTATGTTAAGAGTTGAACACTGTTATAGATATGAATTGTAGAATATTAAAATTTACATTTCGAGGAAAAATCGTAAGATTAATTTAATAAACACACACGAAAAGATATTTTTTAAATGTATATTAATTAAAATACTCTCCTCAAACCGCGTCCCGAATATCCACCACAGCAAACGAATGTATAATACTTGTAATGTTCTTTTTAATTAACTGTGTATGAGCGGGCCCACAACGACGCTGATCATTTTCCATAGTTCGAACGAACGTTTGCGTCAAATTACAGTCCTTCTTCTGTTATAAATTGTAAATCATTGATAATAAAATTTTTAAGTTTTTAACACAGATTGATTTGCAAAGCTAAGCTGCGAAAGTCAAATGCTAAGTTTTAATTTTGCAGCATCGACATGTGAAACCTTTGCTTACCTAAGCTGAAATTTAAGCGAAAATCACGCAACGAAAACGTTGAAATAGGTTCGTTGCCGTAAAAATAAATAAATATGTAAAATTTTGGTTTAAAGTAGGAACAGCTAATATATACGACTAGGGTTAATGGAAAAGAGCGAACAAAAACATGAATAAAAAGTGTGGCGGATATTTTTTATAATTTTTAACAAGAGATTAGATACACAAAAGCATATCTACAGTTTAGGCTGGTTAAGAGAAAAAAACTAAGTACATTAACGACGATATATGATGGAAACGTCACTTTACTCCGCTCGGTTACGTAAATTCTAAAGTATATAGAAGCACTCTGCTAATAATCCGTTGTAACTGCACAATAATTTCAAATAACGAAAAGACCTTTATACATACTCTCGAAAATGACTAAAATCAAAGCAAAATAGGTAACCTATAATACAAAGAGAGCAAACGGAACAGCTAAGTAGTATAGATGTAATAAAGGCGAGTAACGTTCCCGATTTGCATGTTGGTTAGAAACATGTACATTACACAGTCTATGAAAACTTCACAAGGCAATAAGAATGTTCGTATATTGTGCACCGCAAAGTCGAAACGACAATATTAAAAAACAAAATCAATAAATAACTAACCCGCCAAATAACAGCAAGTGCCAAGAAAGCAATAATGAATAATGCCTTACTTTTGAATTTGTAAGTAATTATTTTTAGCTAGAAGAAGCATCTTTCTAAGTATTGGATTATATTTTGATAACTAATTTCACATCACCCATAAGAAATAAAATTACATTATTATGCATTAATTGTATTTGTTGATCCCTACTCAAGATCAAGATTATTGATTAAGAACAATAATTTCTCCGTACATAATTTTATTCAAAATTTTGACAAACATAAAACGCCACACATGTAGAACGGCAGAATGTGCCCTCTGGTAATAAATGTAACCAAACTTACTCGAGATATAATGCAGCAAATCATCCAGCATAGGCGGAATGAAAGCAGCGTCTGCACGCTTTCTCGCTAACATATTATATTCATATTCACTAAATCGAAAGTAAAGTTATACACTTCCAATTAATCTATATCGTCGAGCACTAAGGTTTTTTCGAGCTTCCAATATTTCTGCCAAATTAGATTAATTTCTTTTTTGCAGTTTTGAGGATGTTTTATTTTGTTTTATTTTAATTCTACTCATACATGAAACTCGACTAAACAAATAACAGTCGAGTTCAATTGACTCTTAAAGCAAAACTTTATTAATTAATATTAAAACTTAGTATAAGTAAAAATAAAACAAATAAGAACGAAAAAAAGAAAAAAAGCATGTACGCAACTAGCACAGGGCCACACTTACAACCGGTACAGGACCAAATTGCAAATGAACCCCTAAGCCATCGCAAACACGCATAAGCTTGGCAAACGATAATAGTTAACATCAAATAATTTTCGAATCAAAATGACTTTTTAGGATGAAAAGCTAGTTTAAGTACGACATTAGTAAATCTCGTGTATTAAGCTATGTCGCTTTAATGGACTTCAAAGAGTCCGATAATGAGAATAGGTGATAGACGTCATTTAGGTTCTTGCAACCAACTCTGAGCGGGTTAAATATCATAATTATATTTACATTGACTGACCTTAACCAAGGTAAAGTGCCTGGAGAAGCGGTTAGGGACATTAAAGCTAATTTCACCAAGTCATAAATGCGAGACAATAGGACCATTTGTTACTTTGATTGCAAAGGAAACGCCAAGAACAAATCTACGTTTCTCAAGAGACGGTAAGGACAACAGAAGCAACCTATTTTCATAGGGAGGAAGAGAGGCAATCGGATCCCAACCCAATTTCCTAAGGGCAAACGGCAAGAATTGCTTTTGAACAGATTCAATTGAATCTACATAGCACCTATATGAAGGAGACCACACAAGAGACGCATATCCAAGTATAGGTCTAACCAAACACATGCAGCTTTTTGAAATATAAGGATCATCATGCTCCTTGGACCACCTTTTTATGAAACCAAGCGCGGACCTAGCTTTGCTTAACAAGAGCTCAATATGCAAGTTGAAACATAACCTACGGTCAAATAGAACGCCTAAATCTGTAATCGAATCGACGTCCTTCAACTTATGCGAATCTATGAAATACCTAGTAATGAATGACTTTATTCTTGAGAAAGAAAGCTTCTTACATTTATTTAGATTTAGTTTCAGAAGATTCAAAGAGCACCGTGCAACCAAATTATTCAAGTCACCTTGAAGCTGATGTGATTGCGATTCAACAGAGAAGGAAGAAAACAGTATACATTAAGATCTGGCTGGAATTAATCACCGATGGAAGATCGTTAATGTGTAAACTAAATAAAATGGGACCTAAGTGGCTGCCTTGAGGTACACCAGACATAACGGGGAATTCATCCGAGGTGATGAAGTTAAACAAAATCCTAAAGGATCTTTTGTGCAGATAAGAGCTTATCCTTGAAGGCATATTACGTAAACGTACATATGGACATGCTTAAATCAATTTAGACTTTTATGCTGATCTGGAATGTGGATGTTTTATTGTGTCTCTGAAGTTTCCTTCTAAATGTTGCACACATTTTGACAAAATGCATGTATCCTTTACCCTTCGGGGATGGATACAAAAGTATACATGTAATATAAGGCACAGTTGTCCATCGTAAACCACGGCACTTGTCGAACACTGTTTCGATATAACGTGGCAGAAAATTTGCGAATATTACAATGCGGATTTGGTAAAACAAGAATGGGAGCAAGTAAGAACATTAAAGTCGGGCATGCCCAACTTTTAGATACTCTGCACCACTTCACCTAGTACAGTTATTTACTTGTTTTGGTAATAATACAGCAAAAGTTACACATTATTTTCATGAAAATCCGCATATTGGAGGAATCCTTATATTTCAGAGCAAGGCAGTGTGGCATCAGACGGAAATAGACCATGTGAGATTTTGACTTAAAAAATGGTGCTAACAATGCAACCAGACATTGCTTACTTTGTTAAGTTGGTACAAGGAGTTGACAGCGAGATAACATTTTGACGTAGTTGTATTGGTTTTGAGCGTTTTGTGGGAGATAGGAGAAGATAAGAAAAACAAAAGAAAGTAAAAGTAGTGAGGAAAAATTAGTAGTAGGATGGATAGAAAGAAAAGCTTGGATGTGGAAAAGAAGTTTCACAAGCGGAGAAAAAACTATAGAAGCGGCCAAAGAAATTACAAGACTCTTTTAAATAGTAAAAGAGGAAATGTGTCAGACTGATTTGTGAGTGTTATTAAAACTACCACATTATGGTGAAAATATTAATTTGATCTGATAAGACAAAAAAAGAAAAAAATGAGTTCAAGAAGATTGGAGACCGGGATATGAAACAAAAGGATTTGCTAAAGTCAGTGTTATAAGTGTATGAAAGAAAACTTTTAAATCCACTTTTTTTTTAGAGTTATAGATGATAGAAAAATAGTGCTCAAAACTTCTAATTTTTGCCATGCAAAAAAATATGTACATATAATCGAAAAAATGCAAGACGTTCGGTCTTTACGTTAAATGAAAAGAAGAAACTTGATTAAATTTAAGTGATCGCGAAAAAATAAAAATTATTGGAGTTACCAAGGAAATACAGTTATCAAGTGACAGGCACAAAAGAACTAAATACAGGATTAATTTTATGCTCAACAACAATAACAAAAACTGAAGAAAAAGGACAGACAATGGAACGCTAAGGCTTGAGGCGTTTGTTAGCTAAAATTATTTCATCAAAAAGAAGATTCTTCTACCACAAATATACGAATATAGGTAAATAAAATAAAAATTTGTAATTTCCCTGTGTCACTTACGTTGTTTATGATCTCACAAATCTACAGAAAATATTTATTTTATTTAATCTAAAAAAAAAAAAATTTAAAACGATATTCCCATGTAGACAAGTATAAAGATAAGGAATTATTTCTGATCGTGATGCAAAAATAAGAAAAGAAAAATAAAAATTGTCCAAGCACTTAAGAATTCTGAATATTTGGTTATTAAGCTGACATTTTAGTTAAATATCAATTAAAAAAAAATAAAAATGATACAGATCATATTTTTCATTTTGAAGAAATGGCCATTTTGTAATAATTAAGCCATCCGCGTAGTTATCGAAAGAAGAAGAAGAAGCATGCAACGTTTGATTTCTAATATAAAGAAAAATTTTCCAATATTGAGTGAAGAGAAGTTAAGATTATTTTTTTTTCGTTTGGTTAAGAAGAGGCTTGCAAGGTCAGAATCATTTTCTGAATCAATCGGTTATCCCCTTTTGTGTGATACATATGATTCAACAAATGTAATATACTTGTACCATAAGTGGTGTAAAGTGGTGAAAGTTAGTACTCTGACGTGCTTCGGATCGGTCAGCTTTTGCGACCTCTGCCCATATAACGCTTTATTTATATTACAATTTTCAACATTTTTTGACAAACTCGCTGAGTAAGAGTATTTTGACATTCTAAACCGATGTGCAAAGTTTGGCTAGACTGGGCCAATTTTTTGAACCGCCTCTCAAATAACCGTCTCTACGAAAACTAAATTTTTATATGCCGAGAAGTTATAATTTTCAATATTTAATGATGAAAATTAATTCATAATAGTAAATTGACAAAGAATCCTTCGACATGGGGGCTTTCATGTCTGGAAAGTACGCTTTGCATGAAAATAATGTGTAATTTTTGGTATATTATTACCAAAAAGAGCGAATAACTGATGTCGATGAAGTGGTGTAGGATACCTAAGGGTGGGCCTTACCCGACAATAATGTTATCATTAGTTTTTCAACTTCATAATATAAAATTGCACTGAATCCCGATAACATAAAAATAGTTTGAAATTTTTTTATGGAATTATTGTTCTACTATGCATGCGACGGAATCTGCTTTTTGCTACACACACTTTAAATTAATAATTAACGTTTCTGCACAAGCCAGTTCGTTCAAGCGCGCATAAATTGGAGCATTGCGTCACGTTTACGATTTCACTATAGTGAGAGAAGGCTTCACATTTTAAACATGTAGCATGCTTATAAGCCGTTCGAATTTCTTTGTTTACAAAACTAAAATATCAGCTTTGCTTTTTGTTTACCGCCATAAGTTTCTCCTTTCAAGGTCTTGTTATTATAAAACAAATTTTTTGTATTGAATCAAACAGAAAATTTTAACTGAGAATATTTATATATTGGAAATAAAGTATGAACAAATAGCTAGAACGTTCATTTCAAAATTATTCTTACATTTTTGTTGTAAGCTTGTAAAAAATGTTGAAAAAAGCACTGCCACAAAATTCATGACAGAGCTAGCACTTTTTTTATTAAATGGGATTATCTAAGAATATATATTAAAAAATTACTGAAAAGAGAAAGGATATTAAGAAAAAATCTCGGGCAAACTAATCCCAGTTCTATGATTAAAAATTTTTAAATTTTATAGTTATAACAACCAACCTTGTTCACTCCGCTCAAGAACGAAAGATCAAATGTTAGATGTACGAAATCATTAATTTCATACTACTTTGCAATCCACCTTGCCGTATTTGGTAACTATACTTGTTTGAACTGTAGTCATAGTGATCAAGTTTTCCAACCTTTTTTTTTGGTCAACTCAATGGAAAAGCTCTTGCCAATTGTAAATGAATTAGTAGACCAATTAGGCTCCTTTTCCTTGTCGATTCCTGATGAATATCTATGTCACGCTTTTTGGAAAACGCAATTTATTGACGGAAACAAAAGAAAACTCTACTAGTGCAGTCTACACCACTTGCGGGGAATGCGGACGGTTGTAATACCCAGCAGGACTTGAGATAAACTCACCAGTTCTTATGACGCTCGATTCTGAGTGATTTTCCTATTCAATCTAAGCTTGTCTGTCCGTCTGTGCGCGCGATGTCTGCCCTGTGTTCAATCTACAGGTCGCAATTTTTGAAATATTTTGATGAAATTTGGTACGTTAACGTGTTTTGGGTCAAGAACGGAGGGTATTGAAAATGCTTCGGATCGGAGAACTTTTTCTATCACTCCACATGTAATAGCATTTTAGATTGACGTGAAAACTTTGGATTGGATGTAGCAATTTTTATCCCTTTGCCATATAAACGCTTCTATGAAAATTGAAGCTTTATATGGTAAAAGGGCCTAACTTTCAATACTTTTTGGGCCCCATTCCATATAAATGCTCGAATGAAAAATAAGGCAAAAAAGTCTAATTTTTTATATTTTATGATGAAAATTTGTCCTTAGTAACAATGAACCATTTGGAATTTAGATCACGTAGATCCATCTTTTAAGTCGTACCATTAATAGGGACTCTCATGAAAGCAAACCTTTCTATAGCGATAAAACCTAGCTTGTGGTTTATTATGACGGAAGCAACGGCAAAATAATAAAATCTTTGACAAGTGAATGAAGATTATTACATTCAGACCAAGTTGACGTTAGTGCATCCTCCGATATGAAGATTACGCACTTACATAAAAATAATGTATAATTTTTGATGTATTAAGCGACGCGGTGTGGAATTTCTAATGGTCGGTCTTGCGCGACGATAACATTCTTACTTGTTTTTCGGTTTCTTAAATTTTTTGTCCATTAAGGCTCCGATTGTGAGCAGATCGCGTTCCCCTTTATGATATGCTTTTCTTCGGGGATCGAAAAATATATCTGTCAAATTTCAACTTCAACATAAATTATCGCCACTGGGATAATTTCTCCACAAAATGTGTGCCAAATAAACATTCTTCAGTCTGCAAATAGTTACAAATAAAACATATTGTTAAATCTATGTTAAAACAAGTAAAAACATTACAGAACAACATGACCTACCACTAAATGCCCTGTGGACCAATTTTCATCATAAAATATTAAAAGTATAAAAACTACACGATGGTCCGTTTAACCACTCTAACGTGTCAAATCTAACTTCCTCAAATAAACATTTCGATTTTAATATAACCAATAACTTACTGCTTAAATCTCATCTTTCACAAATTATGTTAGATTTTTCTGTTTGGAATATTGAAACCCTACTGTCACCGTTTTACAATGTATTAAAACTAGCTATTTCTGCATTCGCTCCGATTCGTTCCGATCGCCGCACAAGCGGGTACCAACCCGTTGGTTTACCAACATAATTAAATATTACAAAAATAGGGAAAACAAACTTTTAAAAAAATTTATGTAAAGTGGTTCTGCTTTTGTCTATTCTTCTGCAAGATATAGATTTAATGACCTCAACCACCAACATTATTGCAGACACCTCCAGTTGATAATATCCTCACTGCTTGCTATTCCTAGAAATTTTTTTAGGTTTGTCAACCCCAAAAGAAAACTCTCCACATATCCCTCGCATGTTTCTTTCAATGGCTGCGAGTTCTCTGATGATATTGAAACCTCAACTCTCATTGCTACTTCATTGCATCTTCAGCGGCTAATTCCGATTCAACTGTGAACTATCTGCATTCGATGCCCAACTCGTTTTTGATTCCTAACTGGGTTATTTCAGAAAATGATGTTTTAAATAGTTTAAGGTCTCTAAAATATAATTAATTGCCTGGGCCGGATGGCATTCCACCATGTATGCTCAAATCATGCTCTGATGAGCTATGTGGTTCGGTGTCAAAGATTTTTAATCAGTCCTTAAAATCAGGTGTTTTCCTTTTGTGCTCAAAAAGTAATTTCTAGATCTTGCTATGAAAGTTTATATTTCTTCATTCCAGTATGGTATTCTCAAACGAAGGTCAACTGTTATGAGTTTAGTTTCCATATTACTTTCCATATTTTCAAGGCTTTTTTTAGTGGCTGTCGCCACTTTGATGTAGTTAACCATAACTTATTGATTTTCAAACTCCGGCCCTCTGGTTTCCATTTCTACTTATTATTATTATTATTACTATCTTCATAACAGATCGTTCAGAGGTCTGTTTCATCACCTCGGGTCAATTTCCCGTGACGTATGGCGTTTCTCAAGGCAAGAACTTAGAAGTCTTTTTATTTAATTTATACATTAATGATCCCACCTCGGTGATTGATATATCTTAATCTACGCCCACCATGTTAAACTATTTCCCTCCTTCTCCTTGGAATCGCAATTGTATCAGCTTTAAATTGACTTAAATAATTTGGCGACGTGGTGCTCGTTAAATTTTATGAAGTTAAGTCTAAAAAAATGCAGGAAGGTTTCTTTCTCAAGAAGCAAGTAATTTAACACTGAGTATTTCATCGATTAACGTAGGTGTTATGTAGACTCGAGTGAATCCATTCAAAAGCAATTCTTGCCGCTTGCAATTTGTATTGGGACCTGTTCGTTTCTCTGACTCCTTATGAAAATAGGTTGTCTCTCCATCACTTGAGAAACATACATTTGGGTCTCCTTCTTAATTAAATTATTAAGTGGTACTATCGATTCGGCCACATTACTTGAAGAGATAAACTTTAATGTGCCTAATCGTTTCTCCAGGCACTATATCTTCTTAGCTTAGCCAATGCAAATGTAATTTTGAGCTATTTGTGGAAACTTAAATAATATCTTTCATTTAATCTTAATATCGGACTGTTTAAAGCCTATGAAAACAACTATCCCTAATACGGGCGATTTGCCCGTGTCGTATTTAAATTAACTTGAAACTTCAAAAATTAACTGGTGTTGTTTATTGTTATCGGTTTCCAAACTTTTGCATGGTTGCAATAGCTGAGAGATCCACACGCAGCTTGGACCTGTACTATTTATGGGTGTGTCCTGTGCTACACGTTTACGTGCTTTTTTTTTCTCCCTTATTTATTTATACATGAATTTTCTTCCATTTTTATACCCATCACCGAAGGATGGGGCATAATTTATTTATTTTTTTTCATAATGCATGTAACACCCAAAAGGAAAAATGAAGATATGGACTTCAAGTTTGGTAGAAACATTAGAAGTTTTTGTACGCAGGTTGGTATTGTAAATGGGCCAAATTAGTCAGAAGGAGGCTGATGGCTGGTAGAAGGCTGAAATTTTCCACATTTACTTTACGAAACAACCTACTCTTTACATGCAAAAATGGGACAAACCGCCTATCATGACGCAAACCCGACAGAATGTTTAAAACTAGTTTGTGCATACCTTAAATAAAGACATATTATCTGTCTAAAAATGGCTTAATTCTAAAATAAACGTGGTAAGCACCGCGTTTAAATTTTTCTTAATAATACCAGCGCTATGGGTATCAAATAAAAAACTTGGAAAGTAGAATCCGAAAAACATAGTGGTGGGTATGACGCGCCCCCTTAATGAGAAGTCTTATACAGAGTGGGTCCAAAAAGGCACACGTGATGCAACTTTATGTCAAATTACTGTAATGAACAAGTTTCCATCATGCAACATTAATAATTATGCATTTTTTATGCGGTGATATCCAAGAAATAGTTCTACGTGGTTCAAATTCGGTAAGGTTAATTTCTTTCTCAATTTATTTTTCTGAACCAATTTTCAATATTAAAACTTATATCCTTTTGCCAGGATATAATCAGGAGGATCAGGTTTCGCCAGAACCGTTATATGAGATTGGCTTTAAAAAATTACCCCGGCCGAACCAAATCTTCCATATCATTTAAAATAACAAAACATTATTAAAATAAGGAAGAGTGAACCGATCCGGATCGTTTTCAATAGCGTTTGGTCAAATCACTTCAGTGTATCAGATTTCAACAAGATATCTCAGAATCTGCGACGTATATGTTGAATACAAAAATACATGTACAAACACCAGACGTGTAGATAAACTAATGAAATAATGACATAATAAAAGGTGGGTCTATCTTAAGCCTTGCTAAGTGTTACGTACGTCTGCACAAACTTAATATACCATATATCACAAGTGATATAGGGTATAACAATCGATTAGAACAAGTTAATTCAAGTAATTTAAAAGAACGGTTGAATTGGTCTAGTTTTGTCTTCTCTCTTTTTACAAAATAACCCAGTTCTCTTGAAAAACATCGTCAGTTCAATGTCATTCATGGGTTTATGCTTAAATAGAGCCAAATTTTATCAAAATATCTCTATTATCTGGGACAGACATCAGGCAGGCAGATGGACTGTAAATATGGAGAGAAAGTGCTTATAAGTCATTTAAATTAATGTTAATTAATTGTTTTTTAAGTAGATATACGACTTCGAAAAATAGGTGTATTACCGCCAAAATTTTTTACTTCTATTGCGCCAGAGTTGCCAAGGGAATTTTCAATACCAACAAAAACTACCAAGGCGCCTGCCAAATTTGAAGTCGATACTTCCAGTTTTGGGACCAGGAGGCTGCTAATAAAAAACACTGTACGGACTCACAGATGGGCAGACATAATCAATTCAGAATTTCACGCTGAATATAAAACACATTATAAAAAAAAACAAAATGAGTACACCGTCATCCTTCACTGGTGGGTATTACAAGTATTATAGTCAATTTAGGCCGACATTTAAATACTCTACCGCACTTTGTCACTTTGTCAATTGTTATTTTTGCCATAAAACACAAAAATTATAGCCTCTTTTTTTAAGAACTTGCCATTACGGGACCTTATATTGAAAACTAGATCTCTTTGCATATAAAGATTTACTTTCGGTAGGAATGGTTGTGCACAAGAGGTTCGAAAATTGTGCAGCATAGTTAATTTTTATATCAAGCTGCTATTACGGATCAAATTTTTGTCATAAAATAGTAAAATAGTAAAATATTCTCTGCCAAAAAAAACCAAAATTATCGTGCAAATCCTTATATGGAGCGTACAGCGTCCACATTTTGTAGAAGTAATTTTTATGTCATATTACTATTATGCATCAACTTTCACCATAACTTTTTTGATAAAAAAAAAAAAAATTCGTAAAAATCCTTACATAGGGTCCAAAAATAGGCGTGGGTGATCCAAATTTGATATGGTTAACTTTCTTATCTCAAATTACTATTATGACCTGATTTTGATCATGAAGCATTTAAAATTAAGCCTGCGTGTCGCATGAACTCCCATTTTCCTTATATGAGGGGATTCAAAGAAATTTTGAAAATTGAAATTTTTTCGTATAACGACGTTTCAAAATAGAGTGTTATATGGGGAGTGGTCGAAAAGTAGACCGATCCAAGCTATTTGCAATGTGCCAAAACATGTCAGTGCATCAAAGTTCATCAAAATATCTCCTTTTTCAAAAATTGACGATTTGATTAAAATGCAAATTGAGATGGCAAACAATTTTACCAATCCGATGATGCTCTTAGTTTCTAAACTATATAACTTTCCCAATCGCTGTATGGAATGCCAATAGACTTTCCAATCACCGCAACAAGATAGAAATTTTTCTTCATCAAAATTTTATCGGCATTTTCTTATATCAGAGGCATATTTCACAAATCATTCTCGCTTTAAAATCAATTGATATAATTTATTATTTACTTCGCCGATAATGATTTCACAGAATTGGGGACTACATTTTTTGTTGGACGAGGCTGAATATCAATTTTTCAATCTAGACTAGTAAATCTGAAAGGGAGAGACCTCTACAAATCCATTCCCAATGACTCCGTTTTATCCTCTGGTAGATCCACATTCTGACAATTTGGTGTGATGAAATTCGTGACTTTCTGGATTTCTCTGTATGCTCTTGTATTCTCAATACTTGACTGCATGTTTGCGACAATAATTGTAGCATATCATCATGGCCCAGAATAAGGTCAGGTCGCCGAAAATAGGGTGGTTGTCAACATACGAATGCATAGAATTTTTATAATGACAAAAGATAATAGGCGGTAGGCTAGGCTTCCCAGAAGAGTCTTATTAAAGGAAATGAATTCTAAAAGCACTACATTGAACATTTTATTGAAATAAAGTGAATTAATTGATAAACATTTAAAATTAATTTAATTAAAAGTAATCAATAAGATTGATTAATTTTTTCAAATTAATAATTTTTTTTCTATAATAATACTATTTACATTGCAGTATTCAACACCCTAAAAGGAATATGTCCAGATTATTTCGGCTTTCTATTTTAATGCGTTAAACTTTTACCATTCGAGGCAAGCGGAAATTTGGTTTCACGAGTAAAGTCGTGGAATAACTGGCTATGTATTTAGAGGACAAGAAGACGAGATTAAAATTGTCTTAATAGTTAAATTTTGTTATACAGCAATGCGGCACAAGAACATGAAAAGCATAGCAAGTAGTTACTCCTACCAATGTTTCCTAAAATGTATTCAAAAGCCCCTTTTGCCACGCAAAGCTTGCAAAAATCTACATGTAACAATAAGAAAATTCTAATTTAACTTGTTGAAAAATATATAAAAACTTACTTACATACATTTTTGGATAACGGAAGAGGATTTGAAGCGTCCCGAGGGTCCCTCCTACGTCTTACAATATTCCTTTTCCGTCAACCTTCATGTTCCTCTACTGCCAAATAACGTAATGTGAGCAAAGGAACCATTTTGCCTAATATAAATGTATTCCTCAACATTGCTTAACTATTACGACATTAGTAGTTATTATAGCATTTCATCGACCTCATTTTTCGCTTTGTTTAGTAAAATGAATTAGTCCTGTTGGCGATAATACTAGTAGTGGATAAGTTTTTATTTATCCTTTGCATTTTATCAATGATAGCCACAGTCTATGACTATGTATGAGATTTGATGAGAGCTTAATGATACACAATTGATCATTAGCTTTCGCGAATTAAGAGTATTATTTAGACAATCGGAGTAAAAAATAAAAAAAAGGAATTAATTTACTTTCACGAATTTACAATTTTTTGTTATGGTGAAGCTATTTGTAAATAAACGATTTTGTTTGAAATTTATTCTCTAAATAACCTAACTAACGCAAAGTGTCAGGTATTTGGCTTATGTGTGCTTTAATTGGTTTAAGAGAGCATTTGTCGCACCACCTGTGTATACATATAGCTAAAAAAGTCGAAACTCGAAAATAAAACCTAGTTAACCTAATAATCGTATCGTAACTTTTAAACGAATGTTTAGTACCAGCTTGAAACATCGCTAAAAATCGTTCAATTTTTGTTAATGACAGCTGTGCGCCCCTCAAATCAAGACAGCCAAATTTTTAATTTAACTCGGCCGATGTCAAAAAAACACGTCATACGTCATAGTGAAATGTGAAATATTACCAATAAAAATACCGCGAGTTTTTAGTTTTTGGAAATGTGGTTTCATTTATAATGTTGTGAACGAATAAAACCCAATTTGAAATATGTGTTCTTAGTAGTTGAGGGCGTTCGAATGGCTAGACGGACCAGGTTGTTCTTCGCTTTGTTGTGACTGAAGTTTCATTTCAATACTGTTACATTCTTTATTGTAACGGTGAACTAACAACAGATTATGATGTTATGCTACTTATTTCAAAAATAATCGAAGAAGTATCGCGTTTTAATAGTTGTAATGAGTGAGATGGATAGAAATTGGTTTCTTATCTGAACCATATAATTTTTAGCTGAACCATATAATTTATGTACAAAAGACAGTTTTGTTTATTGATTACAACTCCTTTGCAACTAGTCCATTAGCCATAGATACGCTCTGTTGATTGATCTTTGCCAAGCCGAGTAATATCAAATAATCTAATATCGGGCCACAAAAATACCAGTTATAGTGAATTGTTCTTCTATTTACTCACTTACTGATTATCATCAATATATAATCAACACTACCTACAACTATCTGTTCTTCACCCCAAATAATAAGCCACCTTTTTTTCCTAGCATTAAATAGATGACTTCAACGCTTATCTTATCTGAAAAAAGTGGCCGGCTTTTTCATCTAAATTTCCTTTCTTACATCCAAATGACCTTATTGCGAATAATTGATTAGTCAGACTAAAAAGAAAAGCATATTTAAATTAATTATTCACATTGTATTTTTGAACCTATGTATGAATATATACGAAAACTGTTACATTTTTCAAAAATTTGGACGCAGACACAACACTTCTTTACTTTTATAAAAATAAAGTTAGAAGAAGTTAACCTTGAATGATGTACAATTTCAAGGGTCATCATAATACAACTATAAAACTACTGATTCCGTAGTTTACATAATCACAAATTAAGTGCTGCCAAGTGATACAAAAAACGCATTTAAATTACCATACGTTCGTATATGATAACACATAATAAATTAATTAAAATTATCTCTCAACTCATAGCTTTTCTCGTATGGCACATCACGATATTGAAAAGTAAATATTTAATATATAGTATTACAGATTTTTTTAATGTTTAAAGATTTGAAAGAACTCCTTCAATTCACAAAAATTTCCAATCAATTGGAATTTCGCAGTACGTTCCTGAGAAACCTGTTAAAACTATAGTGAGAAATAATAACAGAGATCTTTGCATATTCTCACATCAAAGTTTGCGAAAAATTTCAGGTGCACAACAAAATTTGTGTAGATGTTGTTGTCATCTTTACTTCCTTTTTAAAAATAATTTAGTTCACTATCAATACAACTTGTACAATCGATTTTCGTCCATATTGCATAAACTTAGCTATTTCCACAAAAATCTTTGCCAACTAGACTTAAAAATACGCTTATTTTGTATGTTTGCAACTTTATTCAAAGCAAATCTATTTGTGCAATTTGAGTTCAGAGTTAGGGAAACTGGTGATTTTTCTGAGTATTGAAAATAAATACAAGTAAAGGTAAAAAGTGTAAGACTGTGGATATAAGGGGGGTTAGTTATTTTTCTATATGTGCGCGGATGAAAGCAATAAATCCGTTTAAGTAATCGCACTGATCAAATACAATAATTACATTACAAAATGGTAAATTATACCGAATAAACGAAATAAAATATTGGAAAACATTTAACTGATAAGTCTTTGAAGTCTTCATAATACTACGAAACGTCGGTACGTCACGTTCTGAGCAATAGGGTTCTGCTTACTTTATATATGGTCGAACGCCTGGAAGCAATAGGGATGAACATCCAACACCCTCTGTGTTGCTTTTGATATATGAAATAAAATTTCAAAGCGTTAGAATAGAATGTGTTCATATAAAGTCGGCATAATTCAAAAAAATGAAATGCTCGCTTTGCCAACACAAAAGCTGAGAATGTATTAACTGCGTGTTCCTTTTATTTTTTTCCCTAATGAACGTTTAACGTTAATATAGACTGTTGCAATATCAGAATTATTTTAATAAACCAAATAAAAAGTTAATAGCAACCAACGTAAGGGTGTGTTTTATTGACACGGGTAAACTCTTAAGCTTTCCTTCTTGGTATAGAGCCGCGAAATTTACTTTGTGTCAGGCAAGCTTAGCTCTTACTTAGTACCAAGCAAATCATGAAGCGTGACAAAAAAATGAATGAATTTTTGGCCATGATGAATGTGAACGTAACGCTCTATAATCAGTAACGTACGAATTTAAATAAGACAATAAAAAAAAAAATGTGAAAATACGGAAGTTAACTTTTTTTTAAAATAAATTAAAAAATTAAAATTGATTCTGCAGAAACTGAGTTCTTATTATGCCTTACTTAGACAAATTCAAAATGGTTTTAAGCTACTCCTTAAAACGTAGTGATAAAAATAACACTGTATTACTAGTACTATTGATGTTGTTGCGATATGATACTGATGATGGTACTGATATTTACATTTATTCGTCTAAGCTATGGATCTAGTAGTTCTAATCGAGCCCCTCACACCCCCGAAAAGGAATTAATATTTAAAAAGAAGACTAGTGTGATTAATTGCAATTTTTCTTTTTAGCGCTGTGAAAACAGCGATGTTGTTACCTAAAAGAGGCATCCAACGTGGGGCGCATCACAAAGGGAAGTTCTTTCTTTACCGTTTCATCTAGCATTACTGTTTCATAATAGCATTAATAATTCTATTGTGTTTCATAACGCTAGTTAAATTTATTAAACGAACTGTGCTGTCTTTATTTTGAGCATAGACCCATGAGTTAGAGAACTGAGTACACAGCTTGAAATTGCTAATCTTCGACATGTCATTATCAAATAACTGTTTTTCTCAGCTTATCTACTCCCTTTTTGTCTCATGCATAAATGACTCAATTATTTATTTTTGTATGCGGCAGGGTACAGTATTTGAAATTGGCGGGTTCATATGTAAATAGGTTTGAAACTATGGTTATGTAGTTGCGGTTTAGATTCAAACCATCCACCATTTGCTGTACATCTTAGATAGTGTGTTTAATGTAGTGTACAATTATCCATAACTAATACCTATATATGATGTAATATAATATTGCTAATTTACGGAACTCATCTTTTTATCACAATACATTGTAATTCTTTTGATTCACGTATATCCGGCTGTGACACATAATTTTAATCTTTGTTAATTCAGATCAAAGTACTTCAATTTACATGTTCAATATTAAATCATACAAATGGCTACAGGACCAAGAGATACTCTTAATCAGTCAGTAAGCAAAAGAAGAACTTACCCACAAATTGAGTCTGGTGCAAAATGATATGAAATGCTATCTAAAAATCCGTTATTTGCAGACCCTTTGTCACGAAATAAAAAAACATGTTTTGAAATGCTATCTAAAAATCCGTTATTTGCAGATCCTTTGTCACGAAACAAAAAGAACATGTATGTGTGCAAAGTGCAGAGCAGAGTTGCTTGTAATAAATAAGAAAAATATGAGAAATATATGAGAAAAAATGGCAACGTCGGTTAATAAATTCTGGCTAACCTGTAAAAAACTGGCTTTTCTGTTAAGAAAGATAATAAATTCTGGCTAACCTGTAAAAAACTGGCTTTTCTGTTAAGAAAGATAATAAATTCTAGCTAACCTGTAAAAAACTGGCTTCCCTGTAATTTTACTAATGGTAATAGCACTAATTCTATTGGCATCAAAACATAAATTAGTAATATCAGACTCCACGTCTACTTCAGCATTATGAGAATTTTTACCAGTCTCTAAGTGTCCTCGGCTTATCGACATCAGGGGTTTGAACAATTTGATTATGTCATATTTTCAACAAAACTTATATTTAGGGATTGATTTCGTTCGGACGTTTGGTCTTTCCAAAGATCTTCTTTGTGAGAGTCTGAGCATGGCTTCCCCTTTCTCTTATAACAAATTATCAAATACCATAACCAACCACCACTTGAGTATAGAACCAGCTAAAAAGTTGAAAGTCGTTATGAGTGCAATTCCATGCTACAAAACCGAAGCATTGGGGAGAACATTACTTATTTGTCATACCATTGATGCGGGTAACGATAAACCAATCAAATAGCGTCATTTCTCGTTGCAGCTGACTTCTTTTGAAGGGAATCGATTGCATGTTTGCTCTAAAAGTGATGGAGGGATCACAAAGCCCATGGTCTTCGCCAGTTACTACAATAATCAAACCAGGGAAGATCCGAATTTGCTTGGACGCACGTAAAGTAAACAGCGTCACTGTTGAAGATGCCTATCCTCTATCCTATGGAATATTAAGTAGGTTACCTAAAGCCGAATATATTAGAAGCCTAGATTTAAAAGATACCTTTTGCCAAATACCGCTAGACGAAACTTCAAAAGAGTAGACTGCCTGGTCGGCCATTATACCAATTCGTGATAATGATGTACCGATTAATGTACAAGGTAATCCCACCTTATCTAGTTTTTGTTTATTCGGTTGACTTATTAATTATCTCTGATACTTTTAATGAGAACCTCCAAAAATTGTCTAAAATTGCCTTGTGTGTTCGGAAAGCTGACTTAACAATTAATGTCGAGAAGAGTAAGTTTCTGCAAAAGCAGGTAAAGCACCTGGGACATATTGTGGGCAATGACACAATCCAAACCGGTCCTGACAAACTGTAGGCCATTCGTGACTATCGTCTGTTTAAATCTGTTCACCAATTACGAAGATTTTTAAGTATTTGTAATTGGTACCGTGGATTTGTGCGTAATTTCGCATCGTTGTCCACACCCTTGATTGACGTGTTGAAGAAAAAGAAAACTTTCGAATGGTCAGAGGAAGGAAAACTCTCTTTTAAGAACCTGAAAGAACAATAATGTTCCGCTCCATTATTACACAACCGAGATTTCGATCGTCCATTTTCTATACAATGCAACGCAAGTCAGTTCGGAGTTGAAGCTGTAAAGAATAGCTCAAAAGCTCAAAAGAATAAAAATGGAGAGGAAATTCCCATTGCTTACATGTCCCATAAGCTTAATCAGGCTCAAAGCAATCATTCGGTCTCCGAACAAGAACGTTTAGCAACTTTCTTGGCTCTAAAAGAACTTCGAGCCTATGTAGAAAGGCTTGAATTTGAGGTTATAACGAATGACACTTCTCTCAAGCTAATGTCACAAGAGGATCGCCATGGTCGGTTGGCTAGATGGTCGTTGAAATTACAAAGCTTCGACTTCTCAATTAAGCATTGAAAAGGTAGTTAACATGTTGTGCCTAGTTCCTTGTCTCGTGTTCACTCCGAAAACCGAGGGGCAAATGGATGACTACTTCGTAGAAAAGTAACCGACTCTATAAAAATAGATTTGACGTATGCTTGTACGCTTTAAATCCCAACAATATTTGTCACTACGAGACCGGTTTCAAACAAGATTAGACCAGTTGCTGGACATAGAAACTTGGGACGGTTTTATATACAAACGGACCGAGCATGCTACAGAAGATGCGGTTCACGTCAAATTCGTGGAAGTTATGAGTTCCATCAGAGCTTACAACTGATTTAATCGAACGTGCTCATGAGCGCCAATTGAATGCTCATGGAGACATAGTTAATACCATTTTTCGACTAAAAACTTTTTCTGTTGGCCAAAAATGGTTAAACAAATTTCCGATTTTGTTTCTTCCTGTAATGTGTGTAAGCAGACGAAAACATTTGGTAACCTTGGTATTATAATCGTCCTCGATCGTTTTGCTAAGTTTCATTTTTTCGAATCTATTAGAAAGCTTAATGCCCAAAATATAGTAGCTTTGCTAGAAGAACGTGTATTCCACATCTTTGGCATACCAGAATCAGTTACTACTGATAACGGTATTCCATTCAGATCTTTTCTATTCAAGTCCTTATTAGAGAACTACTTTACTGCCTTTTACTCCCCGCAGCTAACGCTATTAAAAGAGTAAATCGATCCGTTTTAAGCGCCATCAAAGATATTAAACCCTCTCAACGACGTTGGGATGACAATTTGTCAAGCATTAGTTGTGTACGAGGACCCCGAAGCTAAATTCCTCTCAATTATAAGAAAACCTACTTTCTATTTCATTTTCTTTTCTTCTACATATAATTTATTTATTTAATTAATTAACAATTAATAAATTAAAATATTAATATATTAAAATATATAAAATTAAAAATATAAAATAATTTAATATATCAAAATATATAAACGTTACGAATTAATTTATTTACTTCTAATTATGTATACATGTCTCTATGTAAAATGTGAGGGCTATTTTTGCCCTAAACCTGGTGCTGGAATAGCTGAGTGGCTCCAGGCTTTGTTTTCATAAGAACATTTCGTTTTAAGTGCTTTGTTAGCTGTTAGTTGAATTACATATTTCCCTTTTTCGTTTTGATATTAACTCACTTACGCCATTGTCTTCATTTTCAAAGCATGAATCAAATTATATTAAATTAATGTCGTTACAATAATATTTGACACTTCATCTGGATTCAAATCGTGACGTGAATGATTAAAAATGTAGAATTTAATTCGCGAAAAGAACCACAATGTAGAACTTAATTTGTGGAAATGATTAATTGGTTGAAATGTATGTAGCTTCGAGCAGCTGTCGATATATATTAGCAAGAGTTTATCTTCCCTTAAAACTTGATAATCTCTTATTATTCCCTTTTTTTCGGTGGAAGAAAAATTATTCGGTAGCAGCACAGACGCGTGAATGTGTTAATTATTCGCCCACATTATGCAATCTTTGCTTACGTACGCATATCCCTAGGCAAAATTCATTCATATTCATAAGGCCATCTTTTTCTTCTTTAAAAAAACAAAACTACGAAATAAAAAATGGAATTTAAAAAAATTCCTACGAAAAAAAACAAAATAAAAACGAAATGCAAGCAACAAACAATCCTACGTGACAATGTCAAATTTTTCGTATGGTGGAAGATGAGCGGGAAAGAGGAAGGAAGAAAAGTGAGCAAAGGAGTGCATGTGCATATTTCAGATGAGAGAGAAGAAAAAAAAATTGTTTGTCTGAAATACACCCACGAAACCTAATTTTACGTACGTACATGAAAGTTAAACATAAGAAGCGCCTGAAAAGGAAAAAGGAAGCTGGCGAATGATGTAAGCATGCTAATTTCATAAAGTTCAGACTAAAACTTTCGGAAATCTAAATATATTTTAAATAAATAAAGAAACAATTTGTAAATGTAGCTATTACGGATTTACGGTCTTTAAAAGAAAGATGGACAAAAGTAACAAGAATTTAGAAAAATATTTAACGAAAAATTGGAATTTCATGTAATTTATATATTGACGGAAGGAATTTTATTTCGTGGAATGTCAGCTAAGGAACCATCTGCGGAAAAAAAGAATTTATTTGAATAGGTTTTAATTAACTAAAAACCTGAAAAATATTGTCCCAAAAATTATACCTTGCTTCCACAGAAAAGCATGCTTTTCATAGGATTCCTCATATAAGGTCGGGTTCAAAAAATAGGCCTACATAGTGAAAATTTGTAACAGTTCCTCTTTATGCGGCATTATTGTTACACACCCAGAAACTCTTAAAAGCGCTGCCATATAAATGCTGGAAACGATTATATGATAGAGGTTCAAAAATTTGCGTACCTCATTCATATACTTTTCGTTAATGTAGAACGCCGAAACCATATTACTTAACGATTTTTATGGAGATATTTGGAAGATTACAATATTATTCATAAATATAGCGACTTTGTGAAAATAAAGCGTTGTATGGGACACGGTCCCATACGACGCTCCCCACGGTCAGAACACGAATCTGTAACCAAGCTTTGCCCAAATACCTCAATTGGAAACTATAGTATCAACACAAAAATACTTGGGCAGAGATGAGCACTATAGAGAGACACGTTTCACTCGATTCAGAAAATGGTGATGAATTGTTGGTACAATGAAAGAAAACATTTTTTCAAGTGCGCATAGTTTTTCCGATGGGGACTATTTTGCATTGAAATATTATGTGCATCGCACAGATATTCGTGCGACCACTCAAAACGTTGCCCTACTAGAAATTATAAAAATATGCTTATTACAGGCGGATAACGTCCATTTTTAGACTTTATTTCATTGTGAAGTCTTTGACGCACAGAACAAATATGTTATTATCCATCTTTAAATGCTTTTAGGGGCTTGCAAAAATTATGATCAGCGAATCCTACAGGTAAAAATGATAAGGAAAAGGGAAATATCAGTGTGCATAACGGTTGAATTCGATAGTATTAACCCTCGTTTACATAAAATGACAGTTTTCCATTTAATATTATTGATTTATTCCAAAATGTTGTAGAAAATGACGGAAGCTATTATGACTAAAATATATTGCACCAATTTTCCGCAATAAATGCCTTTTTCAAGTGGAAAAATCATACAAAATTTTCGCAATCACCTAAAACATATATAAAATTTCTCTTTTAATTTAAAATTTATTTTTCTTTAAAAGAGGCCGAATTTCTTAAAAATTGCAATCTTAAGCACACCATCTTTTACGTATAGTCACAAAAAAGTGGCTAGCACAAAATTTATTGTCCACCTTCTAGTTCATTTAAATAAGAGTTTATATAAATAGAAATTTTGAATACAATTTATTCTACACTATTTTCGCACCTTCCTAGTAAGCTTTAATGGTCCCCCTTCTAAAACTTACGGGGAACTCTCCTCCAACAGGACTCTGAATTCGATCGAAAAATTCTTCTGGCGAAGTAAGCTATGCGATTACTTTCAATGAATGCAAATTTTCGTTTTCAACTTTTGTAGCCGTAATAATGGCATCATTGGTTTTTTGATGCGTATACAATTACTCTATACTTCTTGAAAATTTTAATTTTTATTTAAATAATTAATGCGATCAAACAACAAATCTTTCATCAAATCAAATCAAATCAAATCAAATCAAATTCAAAGTTCCGTAAACCTACCACATGTGGCCAAAGCTAGGCCAGTGCGTATGTGACGACCAGCTTCTCTGTGCGGCTTCTCCTTTTGTTTACTACTTGGGACTCATTTACCGGAAAAACGTAATTAATCTTCATTGAGTTTAAAGTCAAACTGTGATATTACATCCTGCAGATTTGATGGTCCATTTCGAACGACACGTAATTTGCGCCCGACTTCGTAGTCTACTAAAATTGCACAAAATGTGATAATTCGCTTTGCAATTAAACTTCAAAAAATATACATACATACATTGAAAATTGAGAATTTGCAACAAAGAGGAGAGCTTTGTTCGCCTTCGAAGAAATCTTAAACGACGCCTTCTAACAGTAAACTTACAATATATTTAATTAAAATTATTTTGCTCTTTACCTTACGGATTTACACCCCAATTAAAACTTTTATGCTCTTTACTTACAAAACTGAGCAAAAGATTAAAGTCTGGGATGCTACGCTTTCATTATGTGTTTTAGGTGGCGCACGAACTATAAAAATAAAACTGATTGTATGTATAACTAGTTGCAATGATACAAATTTTTATTTCTTAGTCAAGCACGGGGTGCCTTTGATACATAGTTTCTGTTCTTCCCAAGACAAAAGCACCGCTTTTGTTCCCTATAGAGGTATTCCAAGTCGAAAAAGGCATAGAAAATAGGAAGTCTGAGAAAAATATATTTAGGTAAAAGAAAATTTCGACTCTCAGGAAGAAGATAAATGGAACGGCGGTTAAAAGAAAAAAAGAGTAACGCTAAGCTGTTCTCACGCGCTGTCATTTGAATCTACTCTCATCACAACATACACCACGACGAGCATTGAGTGTAATAGACAAGGAAATAAAAAAAATTGAAGCCGACCCATAGAAGTTCCCTGATTTCGCCATCATCAATGGCCATTGATTTTCCGAGGAGCAGTATGGAAAAAGCAGACGCGGGATGGAAATTGTGTGTACCCACATCAATGAGGCTACACTTTTAAAAGAACCATGACGAACCAACGGCAGGACGCCCCGGTATCCGCAATTGCGGGAGCAGCCAGGAATATAAAAAACTACAACAGAAACTCGCAGGCGTAATGCCAACAGCGAGGAACCCGAATAACCCTGCGCGAAGATATGTTCGGACTTTATCGGACCAACGGATTGAATTGATCCCTTACATCACGCTATAGCGGCTGAACTAATAACGGCTTTCAGAGAACGAATCCTCAGTAAACTCGGAGTACCCAAGAAAATTGTTATCGATAATGGTGTACAATATACAAGCCTATGCTTTCGGAGTTACCTGCAGGAGATTGAAGAAGAACACAAATTCATCGTACAATACACCCCATGAAAAAATCCTACGGGACGGGTTAATCGAACTGTTAACACAATCACTGCCTATGTTGACGCGAGGAACATTCTAAACGGTAAAAAAACCTACCACAGATTACCCTTGCCATGAACACTGTGATATCAGACGTCAGCAGTTACTCCCCCGCACATATTATCCAAGGACGTCCACTACGATTACCTTCTACGACCAAGTACAAATTCAATCACCTCAAAGGAAAGCCCGAACCCTCCGTGAATTATTTCACAATATACGCAGAAACCTCGAGTTAACGTCGTCCAATCAACGGAGATACTTTAATTTGCATCGGCGCCGGTGGAAATCTAAGATTGATGATCTGGTATTACTTCGCCATCATCGAAAGGTGCTAGTGAATTCGTCGCAAAATTAGCGCGACGATTCCAGGAACCAACAAAGTGCAAGTCAAAGATTTTAGAACATGTACATCTGCAAGATGTCATTTATGTCGTTTATCTCGACGAAGCAGCTCATTAGCACCTCATATCAATACCAATTAATCCATGTCCTGTGTCGCCACAAGATCATGACGATGATTAAGTAACGGATCGTTTGATACATTACTTTTTTCTCTCGCTACCCTCTCTCTTAATTTACCAAATTCTCTTAAATTAACCAAATTTCATTCACAGGTGACTCCCAAAGCGAAATGGGACGTTGTAATCAAGATTACCGAGGTTCGAAGTTAGCGCCGTGGTGAATCTGTCCCCCTGACGCCACCGACACGATGTCATACCGACCTTGGAAAGGCAGGGACATCACAATACGGATTTGGAATTTTTGTTCTCTGTTTCTTTCACGTGATTTTTGGTACTTTATAATTGTTTTAATGAACATTTATCATAAATCAAAGATGGTCTTTCTCTCTCTTTTCTATGTTCAAGCGTGAACTTAACACCGCAAATAATGGAATATTGCATTCTTAACAAAAATTGTTAAACGAAACCACACGTTACAACCCGCAAGGACACTAACTCCATTAGCCGATGGAAGCTGGTTTCATATTCAAGATCCGAGTTCTGGAAACGGTGGTCACTCAAATATTTAAATGAATTTTAATATCGTTGCAAGTGGAAGTAACAGACCGAAGGGGCGAAACTCATTGTGATGGTCATAATAAAGGAGGACACCTGGAACTGGCTCTAGCATTTGCAAAATTCTATCCATCCATTAGCCGCTTTTCCAATTACGTATGCACGCGGTTACATTTCGGTCACAGAAGATGCCATGCCACTTGAATCAACATGCAATACCTCACACAAAGGACGCAAATTACCGTCCAGTTTGGACGGTAATTTGGTTAACCTTGTCATATGTCTAGCGGCATTATTGCTACTTATTGTTTTATTATTCAACTCAATTTGAATGCGGAATTTTGCTCCATAAACGGGTCTCCATTTTCATCAATTAGGATCAGTTCAGCTCATGGAAGATGAATGGTATTTATTCCCAAGCTATGGTACGAGACCTCTAAAAAGAAGTTATCGGAGATTGCAGCCCACATTCGCGGTATGAAATAAAACACCCAACGAGAGAGACTGTTCGGGACATTCGCAGAAATAGCTATGCGATCGACGTTGACTTCGTTCGGCATTTAATGCTCCCACGAAGTCATCTTAGACGTACTGAAGGACATTCACCACAAGAGAATAAGTCACCTTTTGCTAACACCATAGCAATTTAAAGAAGAATTATCCAAAATTATACCATATGTTCCTCCCTCGATGCACATTTTCGAATACCACGGAAATCTGCTTTCTCTTTACATGCTCATTTCAGTACAACCAGGAATCACAGAAAGACACGTCATATTCAAGCTTACTTTGCCATTGACTGTATCTGATGTCTCAAGCCTTTAGCAGTTAGCACTTACACCCTATCAACTAAATGATACTGTGGTGGCTGTTAAACTATCAACTCAAGTCTTTTCGGTAAACGTACATCAAGATCGGCATTGCCCAACAAGCACTACCAACCTCGACAAATTTACCTTGCTTGAAAACATGACTATCACACATGAAGCAGCAACTATACAATACAGAAACTAGTCAATATGTAAGTGAAATCAATCTATTCAACAATGTCACAAGACCACTGATAAAACATTCCAAGGCTAGTCACAGGCCCACAGAGATGGCATTAATGAATTGCTTCCCTCCCACATAGTAAGGAAATTAACAAATCAACTGCAGAATTTCGTCAACACATAGAAGGACACTATTAAACACATCTTAGAGAACTAACCCAACATCAAAATATATTAAGAAAGCAACAGATGGGACCTACTGAATTAACTTTGGCGTTCGTTGCTACAGGCGACCTTCTGACACATAAAGCTGACAAGAGGAAGGGAGTCGAGGCACCTTTACCATCATCACGGTAATTAACACAATTGCAGGACTCAACTGACAATTTTATAACTGCTTGTTGATAAATCATGTACCATGTTCATGAACATGCCTTAAGAATGCATTATTGTTGCTGTTGTTACGCTCAGTTTAATACATCTCATTAAACCGATCAGTAGTGTCCATATAAATATCTATGAGAACATTAACAGTTTTATAAGTTGTTCAAATGACTTTTAATTCGATTGAGTATAACTTCGAACATACCAAGGCCACAACTTACATCTTTTAACCATAAATGCTTAATTTAATCGTCTAGATCTTTCCATGCCGTACCGTCTAATTGAATAAGATTTTGTGCTAATGGATCGGTGCTTACATTATTGTATAAACGGCGATCTTACTATCAAAATTTGAGGAATAGCATCAAGATTCACTATTAATTGAATGGAGCATGAAATTGTAGACCCAACCCTGAGTCGTCCGTATTCTACGGCTGTTTTTCTCTCAAATTCACGTAAGATGTATCCATTTGCAAACATTCTACAGCTGTTTTTCTCTCAAATTCACTAAATGCATGCATTGTGCGTATTGAAAACACAGCTTGCGCTGCGTTGTGCGTAAACGTAATATTTCCGAAAACTTTTAAAATTTCTCCGCGGGTTGTTTTTGACAAATTATCAAAATGATTATTTAAGCACAATACGATTTTAAAGTAACCATTGACATTTTTATTAAAAAAAGAAAGAAAATTTAACCAAAGTATATTGCTATTTCTATATGAAAAAAGCTTATTTCGCTTTATTAATTATACTTTGCTTCTAAAAAGCAATTTTTCAAGGATACTTTTCGCTTTATTAATTTAGCACTTCATTAATGTTTATTAATAGAAACTAGCCATACGATTTTGTTTTAGCAACGCGCGAAAGCTATGAGCTCAACTGATTTTGCATTATGCGGTGGCACCTTAAGTAGCGAGTAGACAATCTATTATAATTAATTCTTCTGGATTTTATTTTCTCGCACACAACATTTTGCCAGAGACTACTAGTCATTTAGTCGTCAATGAGTTTGTTGTTTTCTCCTCATTTATTTGTAAGAATTCAATTTCTAAACTAAGAGCTAAAGGGGAAGAATTATACATAATTTAGTTTAGAGAGCGAACGCAACCAATAAACATATAAAATAACACATACGGTTTCGTCATGAGAGTGAATATATCTTTATATTTATTTATGGAACTTTTGAAAATTTCATATAAAATAAAGCCAAATAAATAATAGAATGAATTTAATACCTTAATATTTTTTGATAACATTCAGAAATTCGAAGGCTGGCAATGTTTTGTAAAAAAATAAAAGCGAAAATGTCTCGAGGAAAGGAAAATATATAGTGCAATTAAAGCGATTCGGAAGGAGAGAAGTAAAACCATAAGAAAGTGATTGAAATATTTTTTTAAATTTATAAAGAAGCTTAACTTTATGCTGCACATTATTATGATTGCTGTGAAATAAGCTAAAGAAAAAACATAATCCCATTTCTTGGTCAAGTGCAAAAAACTTGGGGTAAACTGTACTCGAGGTGGAGAATATTATAAAAAAAAAAAAAAAACGAAGACTTTGCTTGCTTCGTTAATAATGGGAGATATCTGTCAGAGTTTTGCGCCAAAAATTTGACATTTCTGCTGTGCTGAAAACAAAAGAAACGCTAAAAGCAAAATAGACAAGTTGATTGTAGACAATTAATATGAAAATAAACATTTTTCTGCCATAATGTCCGCAGCTCGTGTTTTAAATCCCGTCTTTAGTGAAATATGTAAAGTGCGGTCCAGTCCAACAATTTTGCAAAAAAATTTGCCATGCAGCCACCAACTGCATCGTATTAAAAAAGATTTATTCGGCCCAATCAATGCAAGCGAAACCAAAAGGTATGTGCGATTATAATTGTTTATTGTTATTGTTGTATGGTGGGAAAAGTTTTTGCAACATTTATTCTCTTCTCTAATTTCTTGCAGCATCTTTAAGGAGCAGTTGGCTAAACATCATGAAGAAGCAACGAGAAAATGGGGTTTCGACTTTCGTTCATGTGCGCCATTGACCACTACTAATGCGCAGTTTATATGGGAACGCATTACTCGTCAAGAAAGCATTATTGCACCAGAAATGTATACTCTGACGCGAAACGCGCACGTACATCCGTTACCTGATCAACCAACATCTTTAGATTTACTGATGGACGACAGGGCTGAACGTGAAAATGTGGATATAAGTGGCTTAGCAACTGATACCGATTCTTGTGATGAGTCCCACATTGGAAACTCGTCCACTTTAGCCCTATTTAAGATTCCTGCCAATCCAATTAGCCGGACAACAAGTGAAGCGGCTGTGCCGCGCAAAATACGATTTCGCAAAAGACAGCCAAAAATTACAGGTAAATTTCCAAATTTTAAAATAGGTGGAAACTTTTAATTTATTAATTTCTGTGCGTAATGTATAAGTTTAACGTTACTATAGTACATATTTTGCAAAGATTGTCAAGACACTCAACCTGATAGGCATATCAATGCCAGTATACTTTCACCTACAACATTTAAGTACAATTTGAAAGTGCCCCCAATCTTCGAGGGCATTACTTTTCTTTTTCGATGTGCCTTAAAAGTAATGAGCAACATACGATTTTTTTTGTTTTCCTTCTCATGCGTTTCCAAGTTTCATCAAGGAACTTTTTTATTATCTCTTACTTTGCTTTAATGCAAGAAAATATTACAACGTTAGAATATTGTAAACTCAGCTATCATTTCTTGCCAATTTCACTTGAAAACTGAAGAACATTATATAAAAAGCAAAATTAAATACTGGACCGGCTTAAAAAGCGTTGCGCAAACGCCTATAAATTAAATAAAATATTAAAAATTGCGTACATTTTTATGATCAAAGAATAATAAAATTCTTCCATCTATTATCTATTGCGAAAATCCAAAGTTGTGAAATTGACGTGCGAAACTTTGCTCCGTTTGCTCTTGGCTTAGTTTTGAATATAAGATATAAAAAGTGGTAGCAAACAAGAAAATGATTCATGTTTTTCCACGTAATTTTGTCAAAATATATCAAATTTCAAAACCCATTTAAGTTGCGGGATTAAAATGATTCCAATCGCATTGCAGCCAGGCAGAAAGATGGGAAACTTAGGTCACGATAAGGGCTTAATTCCAGGCTTGAAATATTATAACTCTAAAAGCATTCTTGGTGCATTGTCCGCAAACATTAAAAACATGTTTAGATAAATTCAGGATTCTGTAGATGTGTAATTTCTTACTCTCATCTTTTCCTATCTTTAAAGTTCAAAGCCCAAATAAAATTTCTTTGCTGTAAATGCTTTCAATTAATTTTAATGATTTGCTACTTAGAAATAACTTAAGAAACACCTTAACATTTAAAAACTTTTTATTAATTGCTTGCAAATTGCACCATTTGAGCCTTAGTTATAATATTTATCATAACAAAAAAAACCTTATCATCATTCTTGATGAACTAAAACCACACGTTGGTTCTCTGAATTGGAAGCATTAAACGTTTACCACTAGCTCACTTCTAGACACACTTCTTGCAATGAACTGAGTTTACTTTCTAAAATAAAATAAGAAATAAGGAATGAATTAGTTCGCCATGCTAGATATTTAAACTGCTCTCGCGCGTAGTTTTCGAAATTGTAAATTGGGTGAATGATGATTGAATTATTTCCATTTGTTTCGTTTTTTGGTTTCAAGTCATACTGGCGCTAAAGATAGAATGTGCATTCAATCAAAAATATATTCTGAAGGCATATTCATTTTTTATCCAATTCTTGTGTATTAAATGGCAATATTTTACTTCTTTGTTTATATCGTTTCAGAATACCTAAAGGAACGCAAGCGTTTAGCTCAGACTCCGAAGAAAGTAGCTCCAATTAAACGCGTGCGCATGTTGACCGCTGGTAATTCTCTTTCAATACACTTAAAGCATTCTGTGGATGCTCATCAAATAAGTTCATATTTCCCTTTAACACCGCGTCATGATTAGTGTCTAGGTTAAATAAAAAAACAAAATTAAAAAAAAAAGATAAACAGAATTTGTATGCAATTTAAAATTATTTCTTTCAACTTTAACAATTTTTTATTTAATCTTTATGTTTAACTTACCACTTATCGAATTGAATTGATTGCAAGTGTATGCAAATTTTTTTTACAAGAGCAAAGTTTATTTTTAAACAACCAAATTGCAAGAAGTGTCTCCCAATTTCAGAATTTGGAAGTTATGGGAAAGAGTTTTCTCAGCATCTATATTTAAGTTTACGTTTACCGTACTGGACAAGATATTCTTGTTTTGACTTTTAAAATTCGTTGATTTATTGTTTGGAAACAGCGGTACTTTATTTTTTCTACGAAATATTAATAAGTTGTAGTTAATTACTTTATTACAATTATTATTATTTACTTTCAATATTTTTTTCATTTCTAAAAACAAATATTAGCTTAAAGCTTTCTAAAATGTTTTCCTTTCGCACGGTAAATATTTTATTAATCTTTGAATTTGAGAAACACGCTACAAAAATGTCTAATTTTTTTAACTTTTGTAAATAAAAATGGGATCCTTGCAAAATTTAAAACTTTTTCAAAAGGAAGTACAAAATAAAATTAATTTGTAAGAACAGTAATTCATTCGACAGTAGAGTCAATCTCTTGTGTTTACAATCAATATGAAAAAGTGGGAATTTTTTTGAATATTTTTGTACTCAAAATCACTTCTTTTAAGCATTTCTTCATAGATTGAATTTTCCAGAATTGATTTATGGGCGACAAATTTATACTTATAATCTATAAATTTTCTATAATTTAAGTTTTATTTACAAATAATACATTTGTAGAAGGTATTTGAAAATGTGTGTAACTTATATAAATTGTATAGACATTTTTCATAGGACATATCTAATATATTTTGTATGTTTTCTTTTTTTTTTTGTGTCCTCACATGAGCATAAACATGTAGATAGATGACCATCTAAACTAAGTATCATTAATATATTTTTATAAAATATTTTTCACGTCATGCACTCATTTACAAATGAATTAAACAAACATATCAATAAAAAACAAATGCGCTTGCACGAAGTTTTTCGAATTGCTTCGAATGCCTGTTATTTTTACTCATTTTTTCAGTCGTCTTCTTGGATTATTTTATTTCCGTCAAAGTATCAAAAATTTTCAAATTTCAGTTATTTACTATATTTTGAAACATTTTTTTTAAAATGAATTATGACGAATAAAAAACATGAATACCACATAATTTAATTTGTATTCAAATCTTTCTAGAAATAAGGCAATAACAAGAAAGGTTTACATTAATTTTATTGCAAGTGATGATTTGTTTGAAAGCGCAAATTTTAATATATAATATAAAATATAACACATAACGTACACTGTCACGAGTTACAGAGATATTTGCCACTAAGTTTATGACATTCAGTGTTCATTAGTTCATAGTTCACTAATATATATGTTTTTGATCAAATCACTAAACTTATATATCCTTGATTTTTCCTTATATTGAAGAACTCTTGAATTTGAAATAGAAGCAATTTAGAAAGTTATATTCGGCTGGGGGCAAATCTCACCGAACACCGTTATAATTCGTAATGCCCGCAGAAAAAATTTATACAAAATATAGGGACGTCGTCACAATTAATTTCGAATTAATGCACTTAGCTTGTATTGTATTGCTTGCATTCTATTCTCCGAATTCTTTTATTTGATACTCATATCGCGAGTATTATTAAAAAAAGTTAATACACCAGGTCATGATGGCCACCATATTTATTTGAGAATTAAAGCATTTTTAAGCACATAATATATCTTCTAACATACCTTTATTTGAGGAATGTATAAAATAGTTTCTGCGTTCTGATTAATAAGCATAAAACTTCAAAAAAGTGTAAAGAAGAAAATTTAATCACTTGTAACTCTGTGTGGGCATGATTTCAGCCTTCTATCTTTTATATGGTTAAAAAAGGGTTCGGCCAATCACCACTCTTATTTAATTTAGAAATTTGTCACGAGTATCCATGATATTGTGAAGATTTTCTCCATCCCTCGTTAAAAGGGATAATTTATTAGTAAAAAGAATTGAGAACGCAGAGTATAGAATAACCAATGTGACGATGAATTGAAAAATCGCAAGAGAGGAAACAACTGAAGAACTCGCTGCTTTCAATCCATTGTTCCTTGGGTTAGGGCTATTACTATCAATGAGTTCTCAGTGAAAAGCGTTGAAAAATAGCCCTTTTTACCATATGCAGATTCACTTTCCGTAGGAAAGAGACTCCCCTCCGATACAAAAATTTTATATGAATTTAGAATACCGAATTTTTATTACTCAGCGATTTTCGTTGAGAAATTCTTAAAATAATTCTTTTTCTGGTTGCAGGAGTAGCCACATACGAATCATTTTCAATAGCATACGTCCTGTGGCCAAAACTTCATTTTAGGCTGAATACAAAGTTCAATAGCTTAAAAAGGGAGGTGCAGCGGATTCAAAAGGAGGTATAGCGAAATCAAAAGAAAATATATGAAATTGTTTACAAATCAAAGAGATGTATAGCGAATTCAAAAGAAAACAAATGAAATCAAAATTCATTAACAGACATTAGACGGAAGCACTTTGGAATAGAAGGTGTGTTTGTTTCACGTCCTTTGTGTATGTAAATGAAACAGAACATGTATGCAGAACGGAGACAAAACTATCGTACAAGACTTTTGAGAGTAAACACCAACACAATCAAATCACAAAATTTTTTGGGTTTTTCTTTACATATTTGAATTTTCTGGGAAATTTACGAAATGTATGAAATTATTTACATGTTGGGGTTATTTTTTCTGGTAGAGGATTTGTATTTTGTTGCTGGTATTGTAGAACATATTGGATGTCTATGTTGAGTACTAAAAAATTTTAGTGCAATTTTTTTCAACGTTCTTATCTTTATTTGAAACTCACTATACAAAATGGTATTGAGTATCATTTAAATCAAAATCCTGAGCTGGCTTGTGAACTGTTGAAGAATCTTCATTACAGCATTGACGTGCTTCATAAACTTTAACAATTTTGTTACTTTTTCATGCAACGCGAACTTAATATTGCAATAAATAGTCAAATATCCTCCTTAGGGAGACTTCGGAGAATTATTTATTCAGAGTTAAAGCTTTGTTAACGGCTAATTGGAAGACAAAAACTTATACGGAAGGATATTTTTATCAAAGGCAAGCGTTTTGCTTTCCATGTGCTGTTGTAATTGAAATACGTCTCCTAATCTATATTTAGATTTCTTCATTGAACATTGACACACAAAGCAGCGATGGAGAAATCGCTGATAATAATACAAATATTGATGAATCATGAATGATTGAAAAGCACTGAACGCATGAAAACTATTTTAAACTTTCGAAAATTCATCGTTGCTAATCCTGTTTATAAATTAAAAATCGTAAATTCCCTGACAATGAAATGAAATATGTGCGATTGTTGTTATTTTTTAACTCCCGTTTGGTCCCTGATAGTTGCCAAAGTTAAAATTGGGATTAAAATATGTCGTCAACATGTGTTTAATAGCACTTTGGAATTTATAATTAATCTTGCGCACTTGGGTTTGATGAGGCTCGATTTAAACCAATCCAACTCGATGTCCAATAGAAACCAGCTGATAATCGCATGTTTGCACTAATTTCTATTGCTTTAACAGAACTGTGTCCTCAATTTCACATTTTAGCAGAAGAATGATTTCGTTCTTTCACCCTTTAACAGAGTCGAAGCGTTGTAATTTATTGTAAGCAACTCTTTGCTGTCTCTGTTCTCCATACATGGTACTTTTTTATAAAAGAAAAAAACCTACCATGAACGGTTATTTGACCGTTTGAAAAATTTATATTATTTACGACTATATTCTGCGATAATCGCATTCTTGAAATTTTTTACGAGTATACAATATAATTGTAGACAATCTACAATCTAATCAATGTGTGTCATTGTAGACAAACGTGCAATCAATGCATGGCGTTTTCGTTGTTATTGGAACAAAGGACATAGCGTTTTTTGTACGACAGTACGGTCTTGCGATACGAACAGAGAGCATCAAAATTTCAGTGTATAATAGAAATTATTATTATATTATAATACAAATTGTTACATGGTATAAGTGATAGTTTCGACAAAGTTAACAGAGCCTACAATATTTTGTGGTAAGATTTACAATTGTTTTTGCCCCGTTTGATTTATATTTTTGTATTTTAGTTTTTACTTTATCATTTGTATATTCATCCCCCAAAATGTCAAGACATTCGAGGAATATCAATTTATTAGACAAAATAAATAATATCGACGAGGATTGTTCGGAAGATTATCAAGAAGTTTACGATATTGATGATGATACTGCAGAAAATTATTTTGACTTATTTGATAGCAGTGTAGATGTAACCGCTCAAATGGCCAAAAAATATAGTGCAAAATCTAAATGTCAAAGTTGGGTTTTACAGGTATTTTTCAATATCTTAGATTTAGCCGGGGTAAATGCTTGGTTGTTATATAAAGAAACGACGGGTGAGGAAATATCGGGGCAAAAGTTTTTATTTCAATTGGCGGAAGAAATTGGGGCCGAATATCAGAAAGAGAAACAGATAAGCAAAGAATGCGCATCAAAAACAATAATAAATACAAATACTGTTTCTTCTGAATGTAGATCTAGTCAAGTAAGATATTGTAAAGTCAAAAAAAAAAAAACAAAATTTGCATAAAATATAAAAAATACGTATGTGGAAAATGTGCAATACAAAATGCTGTAATTTGTAAAAAATGTGATGAAAATGCATAAAAGTAAATAAAACATGCAACATCGAAAAGCGGGGAAGGAGTTTTTATTGTAGTGTCAGAAAAATATTTTGTTTACTAACTACTTTATTAAGATACATATGTTTTTTTGAAGCGGTCATTTGATCGCTCATGGTAGGATTAGGTACACATGACATGTCGGTAGGTTTAGTGTTAGGATATCTGAATTTCATTCATTTAAATCATCAACACATTCTAGGAGATCTTATATTTATGAATTTTTAGGGACACTTTTGTTGAAATGTTCGTCAAGTGTCTGCATCAATTGTTGGTTAGTACATGGATCTAATGCTCTATTGTTCATCATTTGTATGACATAATCTTTTTTATTCAGATTTTCTACTACTAATTTAGCTGCTTTGCTTTTGGTGCTGGCTAATGGCGAATATAAATGGCAGCTCTCTTCTGAGCCGGTTCTATATCCTTACCGAATGTTTCTTCGAATTCCGATAATAATCGAGCAATAACAGTATCTTGTGATTGAGGATCGGGAAAATGCTGCGAACCTAATATTTCAAATTTTTGATCGAATGCCAAAGTCAGCAATTTACTTTGCAGATGATCCATTTCAGGGTCACTCAACAGACTTGGATTGTATTTTAAGCGTAATTTACGAACTAGTTTCTCACATATTGCTACTTCTTCATTGCTGGCACGATTTTCTAATGAATTCCATTTCTTAAAATCCACATGCCTTGCATAGGAAGTGTAAAATAAATAAACAACTTTGACACCATCTTTCGGCAGCAAGGAATAATAAGAACCCTTCATTGCATCCTTGCCGGAAAAGGGAACCAAAGTAACAAAGCGAGACATAGATTTACGTTTGTAACGTTACGATTGTTTACGTAACGTATGGCGACTTCATCGCGAGCGCGACAACGTTCCCATAATGTTCGAAAGAAACTTTTTGATTCCAAAATGTACCGTTCATCCGAATACATAAAATTGCATGGTTTGCAGTAAAAAATTTTTGATTGGAAACCCAAAAGCTGTTTACATAGTCTTTTACCTTTTACATTAGCATTATCGCTGCGCTGCACTAATATTTTTTGCGGTGTTTTATGTTTTAGATGTTAAATATTTGAAATCTCCTAAAGAACGTCTGGCGAAACTTTGTTCTACTTTACGATCAGCGAACACCTCGCACTATTTTTCTGGAACATCAGACACAAAACTTTGCATATCTTTATCCTTTAGCAATGAAATAAACTCTATAAAAGCCATTATAGTCAAAGTTTTTTTTACACATCACAGCGAATTTTCGGCTGTTAATTTGGTGTATAATAGAAGAAGAAGAAGATAATTAAGTTCATCCACTATAGGTATTCATTTACATTCACCTCTTTATCTTTTAAATCGAGAGCTTTATGCAAAGCTTTATTCATTTATATTCACTTCTTTATCTTTTAAGTACGGAAGTGACTACGAGTATTTACGACTGTTTACGACTGTTTTATAGAGTTATTGCATGTTAAGAGTTTAAAAGTATAATAGAAATTACATCACAAGAAAGGACCATATTACCATTAATGCAATTGAAATACCAAGTTATTTGAGTACGTCTGAATGTGGTTGCTCCTTATCGGTAAGATAAACAATAGCGGAATTATCGACGGTATAATAACATTTACCACGATATCCAAACACAAACGCAGCAAATAAGAAAAATTCACTCCTTAGCAACAGCCTAGACATAAAATATAGATCACACCTTTAGTAAGTTGACGTATTGGAACGAACAAAGCCCAATCATTTGGCATTTCAAGGTCCTCTAAGCAGTTGGATTCGTGCGGGTGAGAACTTTCGTCGGTGTTGTAAACACCAAACCCATAACATCTTCATCATTAAATGATAATATAGCACAGCGTATAATGTTTAAGGTATTTGTTAAGATAGACGACTCCTTCGTATATCGGCCACAAAAAGTCTTCTCGGCCAGTATAAGTAATCACATATCGAGACTTCGTAGTGCGGATTCCGAGAAGACATTTCAAGATATTTGTTTTTAAAATTCAAAAATTAACAATTGTGAAATTGTTTTCTGTGGGCAAAATGAATGTACACCATCAAACTTCGTGGCAAAAATTTGTGTTGTTGTCGGTTTTTGTTCAGTATATGTTGGGATAAAGCTTGAGATAAGCTACGTCGATTTTAATACTAAGCATTTCGGGTTCAAGTTTGCAAATTTATTTCATCTTGAAATCTGCACAAGCGTTTCGATGCAAGCTATTGGTCATTGCGAAAATTTCAGTTGCAGAAGCTAAGTATTAATGCTCTGTAAGAATTTTGTTGTCCTAGTTTTGTTTGTTAACGAGTGCTAACTTCTAAACTATTTAATAAATTATTCGCTTAATTTTTGCATCTACTCTAATCTAGGCAGCAAGTTCTGGTAAAGCACAAGCTGCACATACCCTCTCTGGCGAAACTGCGGGTAAATATTTGGCTTTCTGTTACTCTGATGTGCGCCAAAAGTAATTCCTAATCCTAATCAATTGCGGACACTTTTAAAAATTTTAAAGGACATTTGTTTCAAAAATTATTTTAAATCGCCATTTAACTTTTCTAATTGCGTTGATTTTTTAAGTAAACCATCAAGGCATTCATAGTCGACTATTTTCAATCAATTATTAGAATAAATATTTAATTGTTATTGTCTTTATTGGACGCCAAACAAGAGATATATACTCAAATTTTTCCAAGTCATCTATTTATTTTAAAACAATTGCTTTTAAAACAGGCAACCTCCTTCAAAAAATCAATGGATCTTCAAGGATCCGATATGCGGTTTTGGACAACGTCTTACGACTAAACATATTCAAAATAATATAATGAAGTGATCTCTTCCATATGCTCATCGTTGCCGTTCAACGATTAATTATCAGAGTCTGCAATGAATTCATCTTCCCACTCTAAACAATCCATGCCGTCCGAGGTCATTGAAAAAATATAGTTCATTGCACAACGCAGGAGTGAATTTATGGAGGAATATTCGCTTCGAATAGGAAGAACGTAACTCAGATTAATGAAACCATGAATGCATTTTGATTTTAAAAATGAATTTTATTAATTTATGTACGGAGGGGAGGGAGTGGGCGTAAGCCTATTTTTGCCTTAATTTTCTTTCAACCCAAATTCGTGCAATTGCTGCCGCAATTGTTCTACTTCTTGCGATTTTTCTCCTAATAAACTATTGTAAACCTACAGGAAGTTCCTCTTCTGCGGTATACGTTGCTGGTGATTGCGTTCCGCTGTCCTCATGGCCTCCTCGTTTTTGGCTTCCAAGTTTTCAAGTAAGATCTCATCAGACTTCAACCGGTCTTGAGTCTCTTCTATCTGTTTTGCAATTCTTCTTTCTGAATTTCCTCATTTAAGTCACGTAAGTCATTTTGGCGACTAAGTTCTTGTGCTGTGTAACGTATTAATTAAATATGTTATACAATGATGTAAATTGTAGATCTACGAACCTAACGCATGTTTTTCCGACCTAGCTCGTCGGATGGGTTGGGTAAATATTTATATTAGGTTCGTGATAGTTTAACTGTCTCGCTACACCTGTCTCATTATTTTAAAATAACATGCTTACTGAAAATTTTGAATTTGAAATATTTTACAAAAAAATTTATAATTGTGCCCTATCCATTCCGCCTATCCCTCACTCCTTTTTTTTTTTTAATCTCCTATAGTGTATATTACACCTGCCGTAGGCAGTCTTTGAAACGCAAGCTTGAGAAGAGATTCACGTAGTAATATGTTTAGCTTACTTTCATTTTCCGCATGTATGCTGGTTAAACGTTCAATATGACGTCGCAATTGTTGTATGGTATTGGTTTTTTTCAGTACAACATCGAATGTGTGACATTTGAATTGATTAAGACAATTCGACCCAATTATAATCAAACAAGTGCAACAAGTGCTAATTCAGAGTCGCTCATTTAATTGTTTTTTTCACTCTTAGGTGTGACGGAATTTTGTATAGAAATTCAGACTCGTTCATTTAATTGTTTTTTTTGTTGAGAATTGGGTAAGCCCCATCTTTCATCAAAATCTTTAATGACATTAGACGGAGATAGGGAAAGTCATTAGCTCCAACTATTTGGCAAAGTCTACCATATTGAGTATGTGTTGAAGCCAAGACCACCGTACTCGTTTGGCAATAAGGCAAGGTTGTTCCTTTTATTTTCATTTTCTTATTGTAGTTTTTCATGAATTTGCTGTATATGTTTACATTTATTTCTTCATATTTGGTTCTAAAATAAATACTACATAATAACAAATCAATTTTTTCAATTTGTTTATTTTCTCTCATGGCACCAAATTCAGAGTCGCTTTTTCAATTCAACAAGTTATAAACAAACCAAAAGAAGTTATAAACAAATGCAGACTCAGATATCTTTGTGTTCGTGAGGCCCATAATAGTGCGCCTATTTTGGTATTTGGGAGAGCCAGAGGCATTCAAAGATGCTGATCCTGTACCAGGACCAATGATAGCGGATAAATCACCACCACTCAATAGAGCTATAACGGTCTTGTCTTTTGTAATATTCAGAAAAAACGGTCAGCGAGCCCATCGATAGATTGATCGGATCGATTTGGTCATATTATCCGCCCGGAAACCGCGGTTACCAAGTCAGTGCTCGCGAGTTCAAATCTCTGTGGCCGTAATTATAATGAGTGCTTACTGGACGCACACTCACCCTTGCATGATTCGTCATATTTAAAAAAAAAAAAATATATTCGAATGATTTTCCAGCTTTTTGTTTTGCGTTTTGTTCCTAACATGCTTACAGTCACCTACTGAAAAATTACCATACACTACATACATACTACATACATATTGACGCTAGATGGGACTACAAAATTGACGTTATCAAATTGACAAATGCGAAAAATCGTAAAAAGTAAATTAAGGTCGAGGCTATAAGCGATGTTGCTTCTCTTTGCCTAATTTTACTTTAATGGAATTATATTAGATAATAAATCAATTATTTAATGAAAATTCAGATGTCATTATTGTAAATGATGAATTTTCTCTTGACATGACTAATTATTTACCAAACTAATAATTAACTCATTTTACATAAAAGAAGAGATGCAAAGAAAAGATTTGGTTAAATCATCTTTTGGCTCTTTTATATACTCTTTCAATATTATATATTTATTATTCATCAATATAAGGTCAAGCTGGTTAGTTTCCTAAGTCTGATTGCAGTTATTAAATAGTACTTTCATATATGTTTTTGGAATTTTTGGAATTGGAACTTGTAGAAATATATTGAAAATTTATTAATGTTACTAACAATTCAACTTTTTTCATTTCCTGCTGAACAATTTTTCTAGAATCTAGAGTAAAACGTACAAGTCCATCAACGACTGCTATCTGCTAAGCCGCACCTCTGCTCTCGTTAATGTAGTTTCTGTGAATTTTTAATTTGGCAAAGAACATGGGAATGAAATGGACGGTGACCAAAGGTGAATAATTTGAACGAAAAGTGTTCATGGCTGACTAATAAATTGATTTGAAGTCTTAAGAAAATCAGGAAGACGCATTAATTTGCAATTCTTGCCTACTTTGCCTGAATGATAAAATCTTAAAAAAAAGGAAGGCATGAAAAGGGAAAATTAATTATTTGCTTCGCGTGGTTCACATCTACAAGTGTGGACGATAGTCAGGAGAAGGAAAGAATTATGAAGTATTATTTGAAGCAGTTCGACGATGTAAAAGGGGTGTTATTATTATGTCCTCTTGTGGTAATTTAATCAAAAATGCTGTTTCAATTAATTGAAACAGGCAAACGTAATCTGCATACAAATAATTGATTTTAAAAAAAGTGGCAGTGTTTCTGGTGGCATTTTTATACCCATCATTGAAGGATGGAGGGGTATATGCACTTTGTCAAAACGTTTGCAACGCGTAGAAGGCATCTTCAAAAATCTCATAAAGCGCATAATATTTACAAACAGAAAAAACCGAAATCGTTTAATGGATTGAGTTTTGTTCCGTCGTGTAATAACGCTTTGTGGGGTGCATAGTTTTCCAAACATTTGACAATTTTTGTCCAATGTTTTGTTGTGGAGACTCGTTGTACCTTATATATGCATACACCTGCCAGAAAAAGTATTCGTGCACATGCATATTCAATTTTGGAGACCTTAGAGCACACTCTGAACTAGTTTTTTTCTCACCAATTTAATACCATCGACTTGTTCGATTTACTCAATTTTTAGCACTTTAGCACCCGAACTTTGTGCTTATACCGCATTTTTTTACAGCACTGACATGCTAAACACCTGCGTTTTGTCACCGGAAAAAGTATTCGTAAAAGCTTATTCCGGAGAATCCCACATTAATTGTGGTATATAAAAGTGCGCAAAAAGCGAAATAGAATATTTGGTATAAGCGGAAAGCAGTTAGTGTGGCGGAAAGATGGAACTGCGCTAAATAAAGAAAAACTTGTTCACACGATCGAGCACGGAGGAGGAGGTGCCATGGTATGGGGTTGCATGTATACTAAAGGCATCGGAAAATTGGCATTTATAGAATCTACCATGGATCAATATGGCTATATCAATATTTAGAAGTAAAATTTGCGTCAAAATGTGGAGAAACTTGACCTTGGAGATGACTTGGTTCCACCAAGACAACGACCCCAAGCACACTGCATTAAATGTGAAGTTGTGCTTGTTGTGCAATACGAAGTTGTTGTGCCTCCTCAATCGCCAGACCTAAACCTTATAGAGCATTTGAGGGATTTATTGAAACGTAAGGTACGCCAACATACGATAACTCCTCTCTTTTTTGTATAAAAATATTTACTAAATCCCTAAGTTTCCTAAATAATACCAAGTCCAAATTTTAGCGCTTGTTCTTGTTCGTTTTTCGGTGTAAGCTGCTTGTTCTTGTTCGTTTTTTGGTGTAAGTTGCTTTTTTTTGTTCGTTTTTTGGTGTAAGTTGTTTGTTCTTGTTCGTTTGAACAATTTTTCTACTTTTGTGTGTAGTAATAATAGTAATAACGTTTTCCATAGAAAATTCTGTTTTTCTTAATAAAAAAAAAGGAAAGAAAAATGCAAGTTTATTTCAGCTTCAGTCTAGTTTTCTTTAAATGAATTTTGGATATTTTCCATAAATTTTCTTTTTCTCTACCACTTACTAAGGACATGTTTGTTTTTGCTTAATAGAAAACCCTTAAAAAAGGTTTCACGTTCATGCAGAACTTAACATGTGTTTTTGTTTTGCACCGAACTCGACAATAATTATACCACATGCTTTTAGTTTAGCTCTTAGTTATGAAATCTATGTATAAAGTAAAAAACAAAAACTGTCACTATACTTTTTTTTAAAATGTAGTTATATTAAATTTAGACGCCCTCTAAGTCGCTATATGACTTTGTCCCTTTATCCGCGACAAAAGAGGAAATAAGGCCAGTAAATCCCTGTGGAGTGTATTTACCTTCATCTTGAGTTTTCTTTTGGTCTTTAGATCAAGTTGCTCTGTCTGTCCCTCGGTTATAAGCAAAGAGCTGATGAACATTTTCCTATAAAAAAAAACTATACAGAACATTAAATGTTATCTGCTTTAAAATTCAAAGTTGTTTGTTAAGGGGGTAAACAATTGTAAAATTTACTCTTTTATGATATAAATTTTGAATACTTGAAATAATGAAATTTTTTATGTTTTATATCATGATATTTATTCCTGTGCTTATCGATAACTTTAACTTCTTTTATTTTTTTTTCATTTTCGTAATACGCGCTAAAATGAAATTGTTTTAAGATTTTTAAGTGAATATTATGATATTTTTCTCTTGGTTTTATCTCTTATTTTTCTCTCATGCTGCGATTTTGTAACACGATAAAGAGAAATTTCCTTCAGCTTTTAAAGCAAATCTTACGACATAATTTTTCTAAAAGGGCTGATGTTTACTGTATATTCTATTCTACTATTTTAAGACTTGCAAACATATGGTGAAAATAAATGCTAAAGTCTCGCACAATAAAATTACAAAATGAATTTTAGAATGCATTTAAGAGGTGATAAGAGGATCTCAAAGTCAGTGGCAGGGTTATTATAAATCTTGAATTCCCGAAAAAATTAAGTTTTTATATTTCTTTAATGTTATGACATTTTTTCCTGTTTTTGCCGCTAATTTGTTTTTTGCAATAAAAATGAATGGTTTTATGTTATAAATATGTAATATGGATTTCAATAGTAGTTCAAGAGTTTTCTTATCTTAGATGATTTTTAAAATTGTTTCCCAAATTAACCAAGGGAACGCTTAAAAATGTTAGTATGGAGGAATGAGATAAAATAAACGACGAAGAAAATACTAAACAGGTAAAATCAGTGCCTAGTCGACTCTCCGAGGTCCTTAAACGTAAGGAATATCCCACTAGCAACTAACCAAGTTTATAAGGTTTCAATATATAGCATAAATCAAAAGTTATTTAATGTGTACGAATACTTTTTCTGGTCAATTTTTTTACTTAATTTTATTTGGTTTATGTGTAAGCAATATGTTATATAAAAAAAACAATTTTTTTAGGCAAAAATGAAAATACATCACGTAATGAATCCCCAACAAAAATTACCCCATCTTTGGTGCTTTATTTTATTGGTTTTTTGAATCTTTCAGTTGCAAGGATAGGGTATGCGAATACTTTGTATTGCAAGAGTATGTGTGTTGTAATAATTTGCGTGTTCAGTAATTACGCAAAACTACTATTTAGTAATTATAAAAAAAAAATCATATTCATGTACTCTGAGGTATTTTCATGTTTGAAATTAAACCTTGGACAACAGAATGTTTAAGACAAAGCTTATACGCGTTTTATTTGAAAACTATCCAATAGCAACTGTCATGGTAAGATGTTGTAACGGTACTTTTTTGGGCAGGGTATACTCAGCCAGTCCAGAGTCCGTTCCAAGACAATTTATAAAAATGAATTACACCTTCGGGTTTGTTCTTAATATATTTTATTAATTTTATTTATTTTACAAAATCGTTTTCAGAGCGGTGGGAGGGAAAAAAACCAGCTTGGTGGTCCGACCTTCCTTGTTAATATATTTTAAAGATTTTTTTCCGCACGCGTTTGTTCGTTTTCGCGGGCTACTGTAAAGATACGAATACGCAAGGGTCATAGCAGCCGCGGGTCCTCGTCAAAACGAAAAGAGCGTTCACCAGTCCTTCAGGGATGGCGATTAAGCTAAACCAGCGCATCCCCTATCCGAAAAGTCAAACAAAAAAAACGCTAATAGCCAAAGTCAGCTTGCAGTATAGTCTGTGCTTTACTTACCTCGACGGCGGCTATGAGACAATAAAAGACTGAGCGTATTGCGACACGCTCTTTTATAGTGGCGGCAACCAAACTATTCCGTGCATTACCAACATCGAAGAAGGAACAAAAGCAGATGTGAATGGCGCCTTTTTATGTCCGCTACAAATGGCACAAGTTCTAGGTTCAAGGACAAAATCTACTCGACAATAACAGTTTGACAACAAATTAACTGTGCTAAATTTGAACCACCTCGACCTGTGTTTTGAACTCACATATAAGAATAATAAGGTCCTTGTGCCAAAAATTTAAATTTGTTAAACGTAACCCAATGGTAACCGTTTAAGCCCTTTTAAGTCGAACATTTTGAATATTATATTGTAAAAACGAGATCGTCTTTTAAATAAAAACGGAACCCCAGCGAATTTACTCGTGGTAATAGGCGCTTGATCGTAGCGGGTATTAGCACAATAAAACATTTTTTCAAATTATATGAACCAGCCATGAAATCCTTAAGTCAATATGTGGCTATGAAATTTAAAAGCAAAGCTCGGAACCTAGAATATTTCGAACAAGATAAGTCAACAACTGTAAATGAACAATACAAAACAAAAAATATATATAAATAAGTAAAACATATTGTTGATTTTCTTTGATTTTTTAACTTCTTTCATTTTGAAGATGTAAATTAAAAGATGTATAAGTTAATAATTCATTACTATTATAATAAAATAAAAGTTTACGTTGACTTTTTTTGTTTATTCTAAAAACATATGCATTTTGTTTACAATTTCAAGCAAAGGTTCTCAATTTTCTCGGTTTTATCACAAATGCTCTCAATTTTATCGGTTTTTTTCACAAAGGTTATCAATTTTCTCGGTTTTAACATATGCTTTTGTTTACAATTTCAAGCAAAGGTTCTCAAATTTCTCGGTTTTTTCACAAATGTTTTCAATTTTCTCGGTTTTTTTCACAAATATATGTGAAAAAGGCTAGCAAAATAGAGAATATTGTGAAAAAGGCTAGTAAAATAGATAATATTGTGAAAAAGGCTAGTAAAATAGAGAATAAGGTTAGTAAAATAGAGAATATTGTGAAATGTTATTCTTATCTACCTATTCTTACATGCGCCAGCTTAGGTTCGATCACACTTGTCTGGTCGAACATGTTTGTTTGCCTTTATGAATACATTTTATGGGATCTATGCTTCATATGCTTATGTATGATATTTACATCTACCTGCTTTCTTTCCTTATTGCTATGCGCGTTTGCATTCCTATGTTTTTACTTATTCTATGGTTACTATGACTTCTGTACAGGATTACCCGTTAGGTATATTTCTAGCTTACAAAGCTGCGTATTTACGGTTATACAGTTTACATAGTTGTGTATTTACAATAGTATTCTATTCAATGATTGATTAAATGTATGTTTGTGTGTATGTATATATGTATATAGGGAAACAAAGTAATACGTAGTAAGGAGGCGAAACGCTTGCTTACAGTAACAATGTAACAATGTAACAACAATGTAAAAAATTGTGGATTGGTTTGGAATCAACTCTTTTGAAATATTGAATTTTTTAGTAAAAAGTTCTATTCAAATTTAAGTTAACTGGATATTTCGTCTTTCTCTTATTTCTTTCCATTTGTCATTGTAACATAGTTATTACAATATCTGGGCTCAATGAAATTTCTGGAGGAATAATAAAATTATCCTTATGAATTCGATATTGCAATCTTTCATTGCATTATCAATTTTGGATTTGCTTTGTAATTTTAAACCAAGGTATAAGCCTGATGGACTCATACTTCTAAAGCGTCAATATTATTTTTACGACTAAAAACATTTTATTTTATGGACAGATTGTGAAGCGTGCTGTTGAAGTCAATAATTAGCAGAGAGTGATTAAAACTAATTGTTCGCTGCCATCAATATGAAGCAGATCTTATATTTTAAACTTGGGGAAGATGTTTGCTCCTTTATAGATTAGCAGATTAGTAATGGACCTATATCTTTGAATAGTAGCCCACCCTTATTGGTTAATTTTCCATAGAAAATACAGTTCAGGGTTCCACCAGGGAGCATATTTGTTTGTTGTCACTATACTGAGGGATAGCGTAATGTGCTACAGTCAATATAGCTTTTGTTTCCTAGTCGCCTTATTATTTGTGTCCTGATGAATTGCTTATTTGTCATTGCCATTTACACGTTGATTATTATATTTATGCTAACCACCTTTGTTTGTTGAAAATTTTAATTTGATTTTTAAGGAGCAATGCAAGGAGCTGTTTTGAAGTTAATAACGATGCGGAAGTTACCACTCCAAGCATATTGTTTAACACCGACCACTGCGTTAGTGTAATGACATTTGACGAACGTAATGTTAAATCTATGTCAGTTCGCTAGCGGAGAAATGGGCTGCAAAGCAACCACGTGATATTCGAAATAGCACAGTACCAAAGGGTACTCCACGAATGGGGTGATTTTACTTGCTAATATTTCAGATCTAGGAATTTGACTCCGTAAAGAGATGAGAGATGAGAGATTCAGTGAAAAAGTTTGATTGTGCGCAACATATGCGCAAAGAATGCTAACTGGACAAGCATCATTAATATACAGGCTACGGTGTATAAGCTGAGTGGAGATCGGAGGAAATCAGTGTTAAAATATATAGGGAAATAAGTGTACTGATGATTGGATCTGTAACAGATTTGTTAAGGACCGCATATCATTGAAACGCACGCTCGACTGAAGATATTAGTGCTGTTAGTAAAGTGTCGACAAAGACCAAAATTTATCCATTACACGGCGCGCACAGCACGTGGGTTTATCTTACTGTAGATTGTGACGTATTTTGAATTTAAGTGAACATGGTCATCCGCGCTACCACGCATTGCAAAGGCAGTGCATAGCATGGATCAACTTCTATGTCATCCAACGAGGCAGACAAATAACAATCATAAATATGTAACTCTTTATTTACTTTAATAGTCTGGTGACTTCAGAATTATATTAGTTTTTCTATGTAAATAGGGACCTTAGATGTTATTTTAGAGATTGTATAGTTGTTCTTCAAAAGTGTATGTGTTGTATTGTCGTATTTACGGTGATGGCTACATTTTATACTAGCGATGTTGATCTGGAAAGGATATGCAAAATAGACGCAGGCATCGATGATACGAATGAAGATGATGACGGTTTCGACATTAAAAGGGATGATGGAAGTGTTGTACAAAATACAACAAAACACATATTTCTTCCACATTTGTTAATTGCCAACATAAATATTAGGCATAAAGCTGGACTCTGATTGTGCATGGCGTTTCGTGCTAGGCTTCATTTTCGAGTTTTGACTTTTTTAGCTACGCTATGCTCTCTCGCTCTTTTAAATCTCTTAAAGCAGGCGTAAGCAAATAGCTTGTTTGCGTTAATATTGGTTATTCTGGGTTAGTATTGGTTGCTTAGAACTGCATTTATAAGAGAAAGCAGCTGTAAATTGAAAACAAAATAAATTCCAAACAAAAGTGTTCACTTATGAATAGTTGAATCAAAACAATATAAGTTAAATTTGTGAAAGATAATCAAATTAATTTTTCTTTTATTTTACTTTTTAGTCTAATTGTCTTAAAGCTTGTAATCCACCGTCAATCCTCACCATCAATATTTTCGTATATTATATACTGTCGCTATCACTGATAAAGCGCAAAAGAGCAATGGCGTTTTTACTCTGTCGTTGTTGAGAAAGCAACAAACACTAGGAAAAAAACATTAAATATCATCATCAATAAGTATTAAAAAAACAATAAGTCAATAAAATCGAAAGTTTGAGAAAAAGATTCATCATATAATTCAAACTTACCGAGCAATTCTTATGGCTGCGAATTTATTGAAAAAGGCTGGAAATGGCTTCCATGTAAAAGACCTCCCTCCAAACGTTCTCAATAAACCAAAAAAAAAAAATAGTTTTTTATTTTATTTATTTATTTGGATATTTTATTAACATTGCACAAAAATTATTTTTACAAGAAAGAATAGAAGAAAAGGAGGAGGAGGATTTAGGTCCTATTTGCTAATAGACGACTGTGGGTAAGATTAGTATGTCCTAACCGAGTTCTTATGAAAGGCTTCAAATTTGTAATATTTACGTGTTTAGGATAGGTCATTTTAATTTCCAAAGTCTAAATTTTTTTGAAATGTTGTGTCAACAGGTTTCCGGCGCCACCGGTAGAAAATATCGATTGATGTCTGCTAGCTCATTACCCAAAATACCACCATCAGACGGTGCCCATGAAAGTCTTCCTATATTAGGATTTGATTTTTGGATATGATTTTCCTTCTCACTACTTTTCTTTTTATCTTGAAGCAGTAATCGATTACTGCTGGAGAAGAGTTTGGGAACGAGGCGAATCCTAACACAATGAGAACGCTGAGGTATGGAGCCACTATCCCTCTAAAATTGTTTTAATTGGTGTTGGGAATGCATAAAGATTTTTACGGACTGCGTGATATGAAGCGTTATGGAGTTTTCGATATTGTCTTTTTTTTCTTGTTATATGAATGTATTGATCTTATAGCCAACATGCTAAATCAATTTTACTAAATAAAACGAAAAAGATATCTAAAATGTTGTAATAATAAAGTTAGGTTGAAGAATACATATACATCAGGCGGAATGCTTCCTTTCTTCATGTTATGTTATTTGGCATTAAAAGAACATCGAGATTGGCAGAAAAGGAGTCTTGTAAGACATAGAAGGGCTCCGCAGGACGCTACAAACCGTCTTAAATTACCTGAAAATACATAATTAAATGATTTTATATATTTGTGAATAACGTAAATTAAAATATACATATTGTTACGTGGATATTGGTGCGATTAACTTCCTGTTGTGCTTTTCATTTCTGGGGACGCATTGCTATATAACAAACGATAATTGAAATATATATTGAAATGAATGGGTGTGAAGACGGAACCCACTTTGTGTAATACAAAAGTAGCATTGATTTGCAATTCATTTTGAAACCTTATATGTTCTTTACAGGTAAATTCATAAATGAATGTATTAATGTATTATGTAAAATACAATGCCGTATAATAAAATTCAAAGTTCAAATCCACAATTCAAACTTTTCTGAAGAAATGAAAATATGGAATTATGTGAATTATATGAAATTATTTGAGTTCATTTTATCAAACATTCATTTTATCAAACATTTAATTTAGCTTTTAATTACGTTTGTACGATTTTGTTATTGATTTTATTACTCCAAACAAACAAACGTCAAATTTGTCTCTTATTTTCCCATTAGTTTGTCGAAGTAAATTCGGAATGGCGAAAGCCATACATGACTCTCAACGAAATGGCTCTAAGTGTACGCCTTCCAAACGAGAGCTAGTTAACTTAAAGACAAATTATCAGTGAGCTGATTGTCATGTTGTCAATCCGCTTATTTATTCGTAGTAAGACATAGTAGGATATCGATTTGTCGCAGTCGTCATCACTTGTGAATGCTAGCATAAATTCATTTAGGACCCTTCCTTTCTACCTAAGGTTTGATGGTAGTGTGGAGCGGAATAAATTTGTTCGATATTTAATAATTTACATATGTTGTTTAGGGGTTCATTAGTGAACGCAGGTCCTCTATCGGATTTTAGGACTTTTCTTGGAATGGGATGAGCTGTAACATATTTTGTTAATTCGCATTACATTGTTAAAATGTAGCGAAATACATTAAATATTCCTAACGGGCCGACGGTGTCGATTGATATTTTTTCAAAACTTGCGCTTGGTGTATGTGTAATTTGTTATTTTTCCTTGGTGTGTCTGACTTGTTTTCAACTTTATTTTTTTTTCATTTGTTGACATCGGAAATAGACGTACAATCCCATATAGAAATTGGTCAGACTTTGGTTGGGTTTGCTACTCCGATTAGTCAAATTATCAACTATTTTTTTTTTTTATTTTATTTTACTTATACATGAAATTCAACTAAACAAATCAAGTAAATCTTATACTAATTGTTTTAAAAACTAGTATGCAATATAAAGAAAGATATGAAAAAAGAAGAGTAATAAATAAAAAAGCAAAGTAACTTAAAAATAATAATTCATGAATAAATAAATAAAAAGGGGGGAAAAAAGCATGCACACAGCTATCATAGAAGCACACCCGCAACAAGAACAGATCCAGGTTGCAAGTGAACCCCTACATGCAAACATGCATAAGCTTAGCAATCGACACGTTAACAACACCATATAATTTCCGAAAAAAAAAAAAACAAATGAGATATTACGAACGCAAGTTAGTTTAAGTACGACATAGCTAGATCGCGCGTATTAAGCAAAGTTGCTTTAATAGACTTTGCATTGGCTAAGCTTAATCAAGATAAAGTGCCTAGAGAAGCGGTTAGGGACCTTAAAGCTTAACTCACCAAGTAATGTGGGCGAGTCCATAGTACCATTTATTAATTTGATTAAGAAGCAAACGCCAAGAACAAATATACGTTTAATTATATTTATCTTCATTATTATTTTCCTTCAATTTTTTCTCTTGTTACTACATTTATACTTTTAGGTATTGGTACTTTTAAAGAGTCAGAAGTTTATTCGCGATATTTATTCGCAATAATGCGACCACGCTTGCACTGCAGGAAGCTTTTTTTCTGTACCATTGATATTCATTTTATTATTTCATTTACATATTTGGCTAGTAATAGAAATAAATATATGTATATGTCAAATATATAATATTACACATATAAAAATAAAAAACAAGTAAGAAAGTTATCTTCGACGGGGGCCGAATCTCGCATACCCACCACTATGCTTTTCCCTTTGTAGTCTCCAAGTTCTTTTATTTGATACCCATCTCGCTGGTATTATTAAGAAAAAATTAATCGCAGTGTCTACGGTATTCATTTTAACCTTAACTCATTTTTAGACAGATAATATATCTCCAAATAAGCATAAAACCTCAAGAAATTGAAAAAAATAAAATTTAGTTACTCGTAACTTTGTGTGGGCATGCCTGATTGGTTCCATTTTCGGAACTAAAGAGTAGACTGTTTCGTAAAGTAAATAAGGAGAATTTCAGGGTCTACCTTTAAGAATTTTCGAATAACGAGCAAGAATCCACAAACTTTTGTTAAAAAAAACTGAGTTGTGTTCAGTTTACGCTGCATTGTGCACTTTTGCTCTGACCAAATTGGCCTATGTGCAGAAGCTTCCAATGTTCCTACCAAATTTGAAATCGATATCTTCATTTCTGCAAGGCAGGAGAGTGCCAACAACACACACCACACGGAAACACAGGAACACAGACGGACGGACATGACTATATCAACTGAGAATTTCACGCTGATCAAGAAAAAATATACTTTATAGTGTCTCTGATGCTTTCTTTTGGGTGTTTACATATATTTTGGAAAAAAATAAAATGAGTATACCCCCATCTTACAGTGATGGGTATAATAAAAGGTATAATAAAAGGTTATTACCATACAGAAGGTCTTCTTTTAGACCAAATTAGTGTAGAAGCATAAAGGATTTAATTAAGCTCCTCGTCATCATGCTCGAAATCACTTAGGATCTGGCGATAGAGGAAACCGGCCTTTTCAGCTTCAATATCGCGTTGAACGAAATTAAAACTTTAAACCTTTTAAATAATAAATCACATGCGTGCATTTACATGCGTTTCTGAGCTGTCCTCCGCATATTGTCCTCCATCTATTACGCTATGCCTAAACAGATAAAATCAATTAAACACAAACAGAAATTTGCATTAAAAGCTCACTTTTCACACCGCTCCACTGGCAGAGGAAAATGCGTCACTATCCGAAGATTTGACTGGGGCGTCAAACTTCAGTGCCTTTCTTCGGGCTGGCAATGAAACGCAGCAGTTTACCCAATTGTTTCTTGAAAGATCTACTGTCGCGAACCTCTTAGAGTTTACTTGCCATGTTTTGGAGGTTTTTTCTACTGACTCTCGCACGAATGTGGTATATACTGATCTTAGGAAAGCGTTTGCCTTAGTTAACCATAACTTATTGATCTTCAAACTCTATGCCTCTGCCATCCCTTTCTACTTAGTGTAGAAATGGATAAGCTCTTTTCTGCATAACAGATCGTTGACCTTCTCCATCTCTGATGAATTGACCACCACGTCTGGCGTTCCTCAAGGCACTCACTTAGGACTCCTTTCATTTAATTTATACATTAATGATCTCCCTCGGTGATAAATATGTAAATCCATCCATTTTTTTTCCTTCTCGTTGGAATCGCAATTGTATCAGCGTCAAATTGGCATAAATAATTTGGTTACATGGTGCTCGTTAAATTTTATGAAATTAAATCTAAAAAAATGCATGAAGCTTTCTTTCTTAAGAAGGAAGTCGTTCAGTACTGAGTATTCCATTGACTCACACAAGTTGGAAAACATTGATGCGTTCATCGATTTAGGAGTTCTATTTCACCAAAGATTGCGTTGAAATTTGTACATGGAGCTCTCTCTAAGTAAAGCTAGGTCCGCGCTCCATTTACCTAAGAGACGGTCTAAAGAGCTTAAGGAACCTTATATTAAAAAAAGGTTGTGTATGTGCTTAGTTAGACAAATACTATGTTGTGTGGTCTATAAGTGCTGTGTAGATTCGTTTGAATTCATTCAAAAGCAATTCTTGCTGTTTGCCCTTAGCAATTTAGGTTGGGACGCGCTTGTCTTTCTGCCTTCTTATGAAAATAGGATTCTTCTGTTATCCTTACCTTGATTTATTCTTGGCGTTTCTTTCTTAATTAAATTAATAAGTGGTACTATCGATTCGTCCACATAGCTTAACGAGATAAGCTATAATGTTCTTAACCGCTTCTCTACGCGCTTCATGTTCATTAAGCTTAGTCAATGTAAATATAATTATGGGCTGTTTAACTCGTGCAGAGTTGTTTGCAGAAATGCAAATGATGTTCATTATCACTTAATCTCAATATCGGATTTTCTAAAGTCTATCAAAACAACTTTGCTTAATACGAGCTGTTTTCCTATTCCGTTTTTGAATTTATTTTTAATCTTAAGATCTCATTATGATTCGGAAATTACTGTATCGGTTGCCAAGCTTTTGCATGTTTGCGATGGCTTAGGGGTTCACTTGCAATGTGGGTTTTACTGGTTGTGGGTGCGTGCTAGTCGTGTACATAATTTTTTCCTTTTTTTTTTCTTTCTTATTTGTTTATACATGAATTATTATTTAATTACTATTATTATTGTTTTCTCTACTACTCCTTACACATTTTACTAGTTTTAATATAATTAGTTTTTAATATTAATTAATATAATATTTACTTCTTAGAATCTTCAAATTCGACTGCTAATTTATGTTAGTTGAGTTTCATGGTTAAATAAATAAATAAATAAATAAATAAATTTGACATTTTTGTTACGATAGCTTAAATAAAATATTCTTACTATAAAAAAATAATAAAAATATAATGTATTTCCTTTTATTACACACTAAAATATGTAAGGCATCAATCTTTTTTTCACGGTTACTTCTTATTTTCGGGACTTAAATTCTTCTTTTTTCCCTCTCGCGGTAATTATGTCTACCTCTATCGAGATTTATTAAACAAATATTTTTTATGTTTTGGACAACGTAATTGCGTTTATCATTAAAAAAAAATAAAGTACTAAACTCTAAATTAACAGATTAGCTCTATATGTGGCCTGAAGTTCACAACTTACGCAGAATTTGCGAAATATAGGCAATTACCAAATTGCAATCGCTTTATCCTCTTCTTTCTTGAAAAATGAAGGTCGTTGGCGCGTACATACGAAAAAACACAAAAACGAAAGAGTTACAATCTCAAGTGTGGTAGAGTTTTCAATAAAGCCGATAATGTTAGGTATTAGTGTTTTAAGAAATTAGTCTTAGAATTTATTCTCTGGCTAAATCAATAATAATAATAATAATATATGTATTTCGTTATCTCTGGTAACACTTAATAATTTTGTCGCGTAAATGTTACTAGCGAAGTGCTTCAGTTTCAGTTGCTGTACTGAATCAATGAAGATAAAGTTTTTAACTATACACGGAATTTGATGGTCTTTGGGGCGCATTACAGTTCATTTTAAATGCATGTTTCTTGAAAGAACGATTTGACGCTGCAAGCGTCATTTCAGTAGGGATAGACGCCTTCGACTAAATTAATGCAGCTCATGTTGGTAAGCATGTGGAATCTACATGCATGGAATTCTTCATACGTATTTGCGTGAAAGAACCGCAGTTGGTAGTTAGATGAAGTTGGTCTTAAACCGAAAGAAAAATAGGGTACTAGGGATGATAAGATAAACCGTAGAAAAACTGTAGAAAATTAGTTAATTCGTATTTATTTTTATTTTTAATTATATATAATCACAATAAAAATAAAAAAACCATAGATTCCGCGCGGTGTTCATTGGCTTTTCCCTGTTCTGTCCTTTAGTTGCGCTTGCAATTGTCGCACGTTGTCGCCGGTATTGGTATGCCGTTGAAAAAACGCATTTATTGAACTCATTGAGCGGTATTCCAGATTGTCACTGAAATTGTAATCGACGCTAACGCTCTGATGACGACCCAAAGGATTTCGTGTTCTGGCCTCATTGTACTTTTCCAGCAAATGTAAAAGGCAATCTTTAGTATTATTTGCTGCCTCCTCCAGGTAAACAGTCTGATGCATATCAGGTAGACCTATAGGAACATCGCGACTCATTTGATTTATGCGAAATTTCGCACGTTTTATACTAGCCGCCTCCGTTACCGAAGTCTTTTTTTTTGCGACCGCTACTGCACTATTCGAATTAGAGGCGGTGACGTTTTCAAATTTGTTACTATTTAGTGTAGGTGTATCATCCAAGGATTTCTGCAGCCGCCAAGTTAAAGAAGTCGTACGCGTGTTAGTCGTGTTTAGGTGAGTAAAGAAATTGCTGGCACTTGCTGATGTTACATCAGTAGATTCTGCGATAGCTGCGTCGGGGATATTTTTAGTGCCTTCCTTTGCTTTTTTTGTTGCCTTTACTTTTTTTGTTTCATTTTTCGATTTTATTGGTTTGTTCGTCTTTGCATTGTGTCCTTCATTAGCTTCCGCTTTAACTTCATTATCCAACTTTGTGTTGATTTCGGCTAACATTAATAAGTGATCGGACAACTTTTTGATTTCATTTGCTAGATTTACACGCTCTCCAGAACTCCTGCGACCCAATAGACAAGCGGTGTCCGAATTGCGGCGATCGAATGTATGTAAATAGGACCGTAATGAGCGTTGCTCCAAATTCATGAAACTGCTGGACGATAGATATATTTCATTCTCGAAGGGATTTTGGGATGATATCAGGGTTGCTGAACTGCTGCAACTACGTTGAAATAGCTGCTCATGGGATTTGTTTGCAGGCACGTCAGCAGCGTTTTGGCCTTCAATTACCAAATCATTTTGAATTTCCTTTTTCTCATCGTCGGTTATGGTGCTGAGAGATCCACAAGGGGATGGAGAACAAGCTGCAGATATAGAGTTGGAAAAAAAGACCAAAAAAATCGATAAAAATGTTTTTGAAGTAGTTATGTATCTATTCTCGGAAATTAAATAAGATCCCCATGGAAGCAAGACATTTACATCAAATTTAAGAGTTCTTGGACGCTAGCATTGTAAATTGGTTTTCTTAACTGAAAACCATCACCGAGCGACTGTGTAGTATCCGTAATGAATGCACTTGTAAATGTTATATGAAAGTTCTATAGTTCCTTTAGAGCAACCGGAAAAATTTGAAAGAGGTGGCCAAAGGACTAGTTGGGAAATTTTCCATCTTTTTATGTATGTACACAAATTATATGCACAATGACTGATCCAAAGCTATATATTTTTAAATACATATTCTTAGTCTGTTTAGTGAGGTGACGAATGCATTATGCAATGAGTGAAAAACAATTATCGCAAATAGCTACGATATGAATGCGTGCATGTATGTCTGTCTATATAAGCATCGATTGACTTACCGATCTAAAACAAATGAGAATTTGCAAACGATGCTTTCTGAATACGATTAATTAATATATGAGTAAAAAGGTAAAGCTTACCTCTGAGTTTCATATACTGTGAAAAACGTTATCTGGCCTTAATTTTTCAGCAGATTGTGGTGCGCGCATTAGGATTAAAACGTTGTGTTAAAAATACAGCATTTGACTCGGCAGAGCGAAAAATCAAGAGGAATCAAACGCAAATGTATCAAAACGTAAAAATTATTATCAAAAGAAAAAAAATACAAAAAGCAATGTAGCAATACCCTTGGGGCAAATCTTAAACAGCCACCACCTCAACCAAAGGTACACGAGCGACCAATATTTTTGCTTATTAGTTAGCTGTTCGGGAGAAGTCTTGCAGAAAGCTTTCAGAGCTTGAACATTTTCACAAAATTCTAAATCGTTATCCACCGTACGTTACAACTTATTTTAAAGAGAATTTTGACATCTGTTATTCGATCCGTGGGGGTGAATTAAGCAGATTTTATCTCTCCACTTAAACATATCAACTTTGGGTGTTCCACCAAAAAATGGAAAACATGAACCTTGCGGCATGTCGCATATGAACTTTTTTGTTGTAAGTAGAACGGCAAAGCCAATGCAAATTCATTCTTAGTTCGTAAATATAAAATGCAGCAATTTTAACAAGGAGTGAACACCTACATTTTATTTTTTTCTATATATGTATCTACACATATATATATTTTTAGGTTTTTTTTTACCATAAAAGTAGAGTAGAGCAAATCCTTATTGTAATCGCCTTTCATGTAAGATCCTATGTAGAGATTTTTATCTTTTTTATTTTACGTTGTTTTTCTTCGTTTATGTTTCTATATAGGAAAAGAAGTTGCGGCGGCTGGTCGGTTATTACAAAATGTTTCACTTCTTTCATAGAATCGTCCTGATTACTTTTAGTATGCTTGGGGGCCTAAAACAGTTTCCAAGTAATTATATTTTTTTTTCTCCTTTGAACCATAACAGAGAACATTGAAGTATTCCAAATGATGGAGCGATATATATAAAATGATACATCAAACCATAAAATTGCGCACTCTAACCGATGGTCAGAAAAGTAATATTTCTAAAATATATTTTGTTGATTAATGTTCTTGTCGATTGTGTAAATTTTTCGTGCCATTTATATGGTTTGTCACAGTATAAGAGAATGAAAAATTCTTTTAATTTCTGTTTGCACACTCGAGAGTTTACATTATTTATCTAAGAAAACATTTCTACCCAATCTGTTTATCTCTTTTTTCGTGTTTGTATGTGTGTCTCAAACTTTGGCTTCAATATATCTAGTCATACCTATGCCTAAATAAACATCTATTTACAATCAAATGTTCTCTTATATTATATACCTACACATACCCACATAGGAACGCTGACATCTTTTCATCTCTATCTAAAAAATCTCTTTGAATGTTACTTCATTTGTTATTAAATGTTGTTGTTGTTGTTGTTGCTGTTGATTATATTGTTGTTGTTGTTTTTTCTGTCTCTGTGTAGTGGTTGTTATTGTAGCAGTACTTGTTGTTGTTGTTATCGTTGCTTCTCTGTATTTGGGTTTTGTTCTTGTTCTGGAAGTGAGACTGTACTCACCTCTCGAGGATAATATACTATTAGCACCATGAAACTTTTTATATTCATTTTCCTTAAGCGGCGCTATCATATTCTCCTCAACGTCGAATACATAAGGACTGTTGGGATGCGCTTCCCAGCGTTCTATGAAATTCTTAAGGTTTTCCTTTGTTGCTTCCAATTCCTTTGTTTATACGTTTGCGTTCGTTGCGACAAATATAAAAAAAAAAGAGGAGAGATACTTATGAACGAAAGTATTTAATGAAATAATACAAGTATATGCAAATTATGCTTTAGTGATGCTTTTCATGCCCTTTTAACGTGCTAAGTAATCCTCTCTTTTTTTCCTTAACGTCTTGCATCGTACTATGAAATTTTTTGAAGCTATTGGCTCTATGCTTCCTATGCTCGAAACAAGTTTCGTCGTTTTATGACAATATTTTGAAAAGATTCAGCAAAATTGATTGAGCAAATTTCGCCTCGAATACATAAGGCTGAATGTTGAAAAATAAACAACGAAAGTAAGAGACCGCCATGTTAAAATAAAAATTTTAATTATTTTAATTAAAGTATGGTTACGTTCATTTTAAGCGGACCTTCGATACCTAAATTATAAAAATTTTAAAGTATTTGGAAATAGTAGGCATAGTAATTGGTTTATCTTTGCTTGTAGGGACGTTTTAGGAAATATTTGCACCAATGTCCACTTTTCGAATGCTCCCGAATCTGCCATTGCGAAGGTTACTTTAAATAATTTGACAAAATTTTAAACTAGAGTATCTCTTATGAATTACCAGTTGCACCTGCATCTAATGGTGCGCAATGCTGCAGTCAAATCACGTCCGCTTTCAAAACTGTTCTGCTCTCCAAATAAGACCATATATACCAAATGGCAATTTGTGGTCTTAATTTCACGGATTGAGACATAAGACGATGGCAAATGACGAGTTGAACAAGACTAAATCGACCTAGAGTCGGTGACTAAGGATAAGACTCTATGTATAATATATATATATGTACGCATTCCCGGACGTAACAACGGCAAGCACAAATTTGACATGACCCATTCTCTGCTTATAAGCAAGTAAAACGATTTGTGTAAGAACACTTTTATTTAAATGAAAATCTTTAATGAATTAGTTGAACATTTTGTTTACATAAATACGTAATTACCTCTGTTAAATCGCCACAGGCTTCTGCTTTGCTTGCTTCTACGTTTGCAGAGTCCTTAGGAGGCGTTATAAGCAAAGGTTTCGCATCCTTCAGCTTAGTGGTCTTGACGTTTGTGGATTTGGTTTTGTTTTTCAGTGAAGGTTTTGAGCGCTTTTCCAACCATTTGTGTTGCAGACACTGAGAAGCGGTCATGCGGTTACTAAGTCGATAAGAGTATATTTTTGTACTATCAGGTTTCGCGAACAGAATGCGATAAAGAGTGTGGAAAACTTACACTAAGTCCTTAACCAACAGTTTGGATATAAAATTCAGGCACTCTGGAGATACATTTCTGAAGGAGTCATCCTCAAAATCGTATTTTGCTATGGTCACATTTGCCATTGTTTCAATGTCGGTCTCACCCATAAATGGTGAAAGGCCGGATATGCTATTTCCATTTTTCGTTATGTTGTTGTTTTGGTAATATTTATGAAACGACAATAGAAAAAGGTTATTGTAGCTATTGTAACTAAATGTTTTGCAAGTATGGTATTGTTGCTAAGTTATGATTAAATAATCGATAATATGGTTATAAAAGGAAATTTAAGTGCTTGTACATATAAAATAAACAAATAACAAAAGAAACCATGTAACAACGTCAAACTCTAAGTGCGGAATCATTTGTAAGGAATTATATAATTCTAAAAAACGTTATCAAATATGTAATAGATATTTACCACAAATCGGAAATTTCTAATGAAAACATATTGAACGTCGATCTTTTCACATTTCTTCTTTCTCATGGGTATATCAACTGACGTTCGGATATTTTAACCCACACTCACGGAACTTCGATAATCACTGGAAAGTAAAAGGATATCGAAAACTTCTCAAGAACTCACCGCGAGAAACAACACGGGTACAGTATAAGCAATTTCTGATCCATATAATGGAATGTATATTCGAATAAATGCATAAATAAATCCGAACATTGCTGAATCACTCCTACTCTTGTATATACACATACAAAGCATACAAAAACCGCTCAGAATGTGTAGTGAGAAAAAATACGTCCTTTTTTTGATAGAAGTAAACAAAATCTGAAACAAATTTCTTCTCAGAATTTGTAAAAATCAAACATTCTCCCTCAGAATTTGCAAAAGTCAAACAAAATTCAACTAAAATTTGGAGACTGAAAAAATATGCACAAATATTAAGCACATTGACGAAGTTTAACAAGTGGTGAATTTTCAACTTATGTGCATTTTATTCAATACAAATTTTTATTTTCTATACGTATTCATAAATATTAATTGCACTTTAAAGAGGAAAGAAAATGATTCTTGATCTCTTATTACTTAAGAATTGCTATGAGCAATTCCGGTTCTAGATTTAGTTAATTTGGGTTGTTTTTATTAGCTCAAATATATTCTGTTAATCCGGATCGCGTGAAAAAAAATCAGTTAGATAGTGAAATGTAGGTCTATCCTTAGCTTTGTAATGCCAGCAACTTTGAATTATTTTGTGAATATGAATGGAACAAAGCGGCGGTTGTGGCAAGCGGTATCCACTCTCAATTAATTGAATTGCGTCAACTCCACGAATATTTCCGAATGGAGCTTCATCAAAAGAAAACATTTCCCAAAGTGTAATTCCAAGAGACCAGGCGTCACTGGCATGCGAAAACGCCCCTTGTTATAACTTTCAGGTGATATAGTGATAGGATCAGTGGTTGATGGTGGTGGTGCATTTTGAAATTTATGCATGGGTTTCAGAAATTCATTTTTTCAAAAAGCAAAGAAAGACTCTGCAGACTAGTGTACTTCATTTGTAGAATATGGAAAACAGCAAAAGTAATTCTTCACGCGGTGACTTAATGTTAATTTTTAGTTTTTTCAGCTCTGCTGTCTCTCCAAATGAAGTTTTTTCATTTCTAATTGCAAAAGTGTTTTCTTGCATTCGCAACTTTCAGCAAGTCTTGCGTAACACACAGCTTTTGCGTGATAATATTCGGCTGCAGTATTTTCCAATTCCTGTCGCAATTGCGAAATGTCTCCCGAATATAACACTGAATCTTCTACAACACCTGAATCATTTTCAATGTTCGACAATAAGTCATCATTTAATTTTAAGCGGGTATACCTCATAATTTAGTAGCGATTGTTGAGTAACGGTTGATTGATGTGGCACTTGTCGAAATATGGAGAGAAGCTAGAACGGATTATAGTTTTGGTGCAAACTAAATGGAAAGAGTCACAGGATACAATTTGTCGTAGTATATTTTGTGAATGTTTTCGTCACAGAGACTTAGAATGGGGATATATCCATAATCGATACGATAGACAAAATAAAGCATTACTTATGTTCTTTTTACAATCTATGTACAAATATACTCACAGTACGTACGTTATCACGCCTACACTCCACATATCTGTGCCATAAGAGATGCAGTCAAAGTTTACCACTTCAGGAGCTACAAATTCTGGCGTTCCGAACAGTATCTATATAAGTATTTAATTAAGAAACAATAAAAATATTTAACAAAACGCTTTAGACATTGAGAAGATATGAGACTTAAAGCAATGTAAGCAAAATAGAAAAACATAAGATCTGAATTGAAATTTGAAATACGTCCCCATCAGGGTTTCCTATATTTAACAGAAATCACCACTGTAACAGATGACGCTGTAAGTTTTTTTCGTTTAATGGACGCTTTGAATTTTCTAGAATATGTGGAAAAGAATACATTTTTAAAAAAAAGTTTTCATTAAAATTTCATATTTTTCCAGGAAGTGACCATTTGCATACTATGAGCCTCTATTGAGAAGTTTTACCGCTTGATCCCTCACTTCTCGAACATACTAACTGATCTTTTTAGAACGTATATGTATATCTCATTTAAAACTGTTTCCAAACAAAACTAGAAGTGTGCTGAGACAGCTGTTGGGTAGATATGAGGCTGAGAGGGATTCGGAAGCTTTTAACGCTTTTGACAAGGAACTAAAAACTTGAGGCGATGTTTTTGATGATTTCGCAACGTATAAAGTGTTTGCGATTGTCTTTGCTGAACGTAGGCGTTTTCGGGGTTAAAATTGTTAATGTGAGAATATTTAAGATGTAGTTGCATTTTTATGGACTACAGATTAATTGTAAAAATTAATAAAAAATTTGTTGCAATACAAAAAGAATCTATCCTAATTAATTGTGTCTATCTCGAAACATTATTTTTCAAAACGCGAAAAGCTTAATTGCAACAATTTTCACCTCCTCATCAAATTTTTTGCAGAAAATTTTTTGGAGAAAAATACTAAATATCTCTTCTACTTGGCCAATTCGCTGCACCATAAAGAAAGGCAAAAAGGAAGAGAGGAAATTTACCTGTAGTTTTTTGTCGGGATCATATTTTCTTGCTAAGCCGAAATCAATGATCTTAATGCGGTTACCTTCCTCTGTCAAGCATAAGATATTTTCGGGCTTCAGGTCCAAATGTAGTATATTATGGCGATGGATGTATTCCATAGCTTCACATAACTGCCGTATGAAAACAACACATACACGTTCGTTCAAAATGAATTCGTCATCGACAACACGATCGAATAGTTCACCTCCTTCCACCCTGTAAAGCGACAACAATGCGTTTTGTGAGTTAATTTCATTTGTAACCAAACTCTTAACCTTAAGTTAGTTTAGTAAATAAATAATTATAAAGTTTGTTTGAATTAATAGCCCAGCGGGGTAATTATATAAGTAGGGCACTAATTATACATCTTATATTTAACCAGCTATCAGTGAGAACCATTTGGTTAATGGCTTATTAACCGAAATAAACGAATTTGAATCTGTTAAAAAGGAAACTAAATTTGCTTTTTCTGTTAATGTCAATAAGGTACGGGTTTTTTGCTGACTACGTAATTTTTTGGTGTAAGATGCTTGTCCTTGTTTTTTTTTTTGGTTTAATTCATCTTGGCCATCAAACGCGTTTATGAATAGTTATAGAACAGAAACAATTGCAGATTGATTGCAATTTGGCTATACCAAACCTGCCATGGGTTATGCTAGTCCTATAAAGCCATATCATATCAACCAAAGCGATAAAGCGTTAACCGGCTTATGAAAAATATTGCCATGATAGCAGAGATACTTTATGAAATTCAGCAAATAGTTCACCCATTTCCATTCCAGAAATTTCGTTAATTTTAAAGACGCGACGTGCTCAGGTGGACCGACAATTGATCAAGTTCTCCAAAAACCTTCCGCGGAATATTAAGTAAAAACGTCCGTCACCCATTTGCGAAAAGCTGGACACAAAGGAAGTTAGAGATTTGGGTCACTAAAGGTAATGTGTCGTATTTGATGCGCCTTCAAGCCGATCACCGTTTACCCACCACCTGCTCAGACGACTAGTTTCACTCTCTGCTGTTTGTAACTGACGCCATTAAAGCGTTCGGTTGAGGTAATGCAATCACAATCGGCCAATGATGCCACCTTCTCTCGTGGCAATGAAAGGCCAAACAAAGCGAAAAGGCCTTGGGAGGGATGATTTGATGTATCCGCTCTTCTCTTTCTTTTCTCTTTCTTTGCTCTTATTGAATGGTTTTTGACATTTTTCCAACTTTCGGTGTTACGTGACACATTTGTGAGAAAACTCCATTACTATGCCTACGAATGGATCTTGCCCTTTTATAGATAACATATATATTAATAAGTAAAAGGAAACCGCTTCCAAAAAATGAAAGTTCAATACGGTGGGCTTCGCGTTTGCTTAAAAAGGCTATAAAAATGTCGTTCTGCAAGTAAAAGTTGTATTATTCAAAACAAATAAAGCGTCTTATCAATTACGTAATAAATATAATAAATACGTTTTTGGCATGTGTCTAGTTAATGTAACGTACTCGTAGTAAGACCGTGCCGATGTCGCTGATACATGTGTCTCATAATTTTAGTCATAATGTGAAATTTGTATAACATTGCATTACATTGCAAATATTTATATAAACAGCATCGAAAAGTACAAAATCAAAGTAGAAGATATACAAAGTCAACTGTTTACCCGTCATTGTGGGCGTATTAGGAAAACCGACCGAAGAACTCCGTGGAGCGAATATGCCCGGCCAGTATATGGGTAAGAAGCTTTTGAAAATGTGTTTATGATATTGTGAGTTATAAAGGAAAATGAAAGAAATTGTCAATTTTTCTTCAGCTTCTCCTTTATAGTATATTTTATTTAGTTGTTTCATAATCGATCGAAGGAGGTGCGTGCTTAACTCAGCTCAAAGCACTCACTTTGAGGTACACGTCATCGGTATCTTGAAAACCAGAAGCATTACAGAAAAAGTGGTTACACGAATCTAAAGGTCTTTTGATATAAATAGAAGCTAGCGCTAAATTTTTGGCCATTAGGTGTTTTATAACTATTTCTTTGAAGTTCGTAAGTCGACATGAGTTAAACTGACGTTGTCCGTAGTTCTTTTGTTAAAATATAAGAAATATTTCCTAGAAAAATGCACAATGCTGTGCAATTATTTGATATACCCGGCAGTCTAAAAATTATTGAGCATTCAGAGCGTTGAGATTCCATTCGAATCACACTCATTAATTGAGGCGTCTTAATATTTTGTCTCCTATACTTATATGATTATATATATATATATGGAAGAAATTGTTATGTTCACCATATACATACATATATACATACATACATATATATATATATATAATATTGAAAGCCTACGTGTTTCTTTCCGCGGTTTCGAGGTTCTTTTTGTAGCCTGCTCTTTCCAAATGATGCCAAATCGTCATGTGGTTGACGTTTAGTGCCTTCGCTATTTCGTAACAGCTTGCGTGCCGGTCTTGCTCTACCATTTGCAAAATTTCATTGACTTTTTCAATGCATCTTTGACATCGAAATTTCCGGAAAGGAATCGAGCAAACCATTGCTGGGTTGCTTCGTTTACTCGCAACATTCTCACCGTACACTTCACAAATATTTTTTTGCATCCCTTTTATCCTTTTTATAGTAAAGAAGCATCACATAGCGTACTCCTTCAGATATGTCAATCATTTTCAAATCAATTGAACTTTTTCCACGAGCAAAGAATTGGGAAACTATCTGCACAAAAAATGTAGGCCGAACTATCACTTCTTAAGCACATATTCGTTTGAGGCAATCATGTTAGTGTTGCCTGATATATAGACGTCATCACCAACCCGTGGAAAAAACCCTGGAGAATTTTCAATATGACCTAAAATATAAACACATGTACGAATTTCTTTGAAAAGATTAACTAAAACCCTAACTTATCGAAAAACTCGAAAAACGATAATTATAATTATATATATATATATACATATTTAGAAACATATGTTAACACTCCAAATTATCGAGAAATTCAATCATTCTGAGAGAGATTTTATGCCACAGTAAACATCGTTAAAAGTATGCTGATAATTACACTGATACAGAGCTTTTTGGCGTCAGACAGCATACTGAGCGTTCAAGCGTATCAGGACTATTTGCAATACATTTCGCATATAACTCGCGTATATGATGAAAAAATTGTACATTTTTTACTTACAATTCCTGCACCACACACATCATTTTATGGTATTCGTAAGCAGCATAAAGTTGAATAATTAAATGATGTTGTAATGAATTCATTATTTCCACTTCTCGTTCAACATTTCGACGATCTTCCCGTTTTGGTATTGGAACAAATTTTGCGGCCAACTTCAATCCTGTCGACTTGTCTTGACATTTATAAACGGTACCGAATTTACCTCTAAATGAAACCAAATAACGCGCAGCGCGTTAAACTGTTTATATATTTATGCAAAATATTTCGAGTATAGTTGTTACCAACCGGCCCACTTCGCTGAGTATATCGTAGAGCTGATTAGCGTCCACTCCCTTTTGTATGGTAACATCTCGATATGGAAAAGACGGTTCCAACACTAACGAATGAAACGAATAAAAACAGAAGGAATTTCATTATCAACAACACGTTATGCGAATCACATATTACAAAACTTTTTTATTGAATTCCTAAGACCCCTTGATTGCATGCATAAATCTCTTCGAGAAATTTATGAATGACAACAACAAATCTTTTTGCTTTTCTGGCATACATATTTAAAACCAATTGATGTCGTTAATTATACATAGAATCATTTATTAAGTTTTCTTAGTGAATAATGATACAATTGGCGAATTGCTGCCAAATCACTTAATATGCATAATACAATAACATAGAAGTATTGGTCATACAGGTGATGATTGCTGAAAAATAGACCCATTCAATATTTCATATTTTTTAAATTTCGGTGGAAAATGATAAATTATTCTTTAATTAATGCGAACATTTAGTATAATAGTGAATCTATTAAATTCATTTCGTTTTAAGCCTTTAATAAACTTTCATAGAAAATTTCAGCTTATCTACGCACAACATTTAACGAGCGCATATACAAAAGAATTTGCATTTGCTTGTATGCGTAACTTAATCCCTTCTAACCCTCTCAGACTTAACGTTTCCGAACAAAGCTTGTACGCCTATGTTTTCATGTTTTTAAAAATGAGGAGAAAAAAAAATATATCATTGAAAAGAATAGCTTGCAATGTATGTCATATTGTCTTACAAATGAAATTATGTTGCATCTGCCGTTTTTCATGGAGATTATGTATTCAAGTCAGTGATTTATAGAAGAGAGTAAAAATATCCGCATTTAGATTTTGTTTTGAATTTTTGCTTTTATTCACATATATGCACATTATCACAACTAACTTATTGTTACTATTTCCACACTTACTATGGAGGATTTATTAATTGCGTGCAACCTATAGATGAACAAAGCAAAGACACTACGCGGCCATAAATATCTCCTACTTGTTTTTCGTATTCTTCTTTTCTATGCCTAAGGAGTCAGGGGATGTCTCCCGTACGTGTGACACTATGATAGTCAGAAAGAAGTAAGAAATAAGTGACAGAGAGCGGGCGTAGGCAGGAGCGTATGTACCCGAACGGTAAGCGTTATGCCTTCAACAACTGAGCACTCACTATCAATACGGCACACACTAATCGTACTTAAAGTACCGCACTGAGAAAATGAATATTATTCATATTTAGATTAGCTCTTCCGTTGGTCGCACTACAAAAATTGTTATACGAGAGCCCGTGAAGCTCCTATATTTTCCAGTCACGGTCGCTTTGGCCATGCCCTTTTAGACGCCATCCAATTTTTTGCCTTCTGCTGTCAGAAATGATATTAAAATTGACTTAGGAAGGAAAAATTTCTCTTGCAGGGAGCAAGTCTATAAGTCTAATCTTGGAATATCGTTTATTGTGATTCACTGTCTATAGTCATTTTTTGATGTAAAATTTTCTTCAAATAACTCGTAGGGCAATGTAAAAGTTGGGCTAAATTGATTTGTAATAATTTTACAGAGTTGATGCGAGTATGTGCAGCAAGGATTGTTCGCCTCAAAGAAAATATAATTTCTTCACTTGCTTTTAAACGTTTAATTTTTTTCAGTCAGATGTTAACGAACAGTGAATATTAGTCGTCAGGTTGTTGTAGTGAAGCTGGTTTCAATTTGCAACACATTTTTCTTTCGTGAACAAATTTGGAGACGCATACACGCAGTCACTATTATGACCACTCTACTTTTTCTTCTTTCAGTGCATGTTTATAAATGTATATATGTTTATACTATTGAGATTTACTTGAATTCGACTGTTGCTTAGTTGAATTTCATGTCTAAGTAAGTAAATAATATTATTTATATATAATATTTATTATTTTTAAATAAATAAATAAATATGTGTGTGTAATTATTTGTACTTCATTTTTCCACCACATTTAAGATTTTGGGCTTTATGCAAACTCTTGTTAAACAAAATTTAGGTATCTTCATATCGTTTTGCAATTACATTACATATTGTAGCAATTTATGCACATGCGCATATGCGAACATATTTACGAAAGCCCGTATAAATTACATATGAGCAAAATTATGTTGATTCGTTTCTGTCGTTAAGGAAGAACGAATAGAAATGTGTTTGAATTCAATGTCAAGTTAATATATTTGACCGTTTTCCTTTAACAAAAAAGTTTCCAATTGCCTGTGATTGTCAAATGTTCGACGAAGAAACTAAAAGTAAAAGAAGAAAAGTTGGAATTCAGCCCAATTTTTTAAATAAATACATCGCAAAATGATCGGTAGAAGAATACGGCAAACACCGCAGATAAAATATAAACGAAATGAATTTGGTTTGAACTGAATCGTTTGAATCTCACCGATCATGTTGCTGTACCATCTAAAATCCCTTGCATTTGGAGAATTGGGAAATTAATACGTTGGTACGTTGGTAATGGTTCTGGGATAAAATCACAAGGAAATCATTTTTTTTTCATTATAATCAATTCGACACTTCTCTAGCATTTCGATATTTTTTTATAATACCATTTATTAATATGATTTAAATCTCTTTCCCGGAGCACCTTTTTGAGATTTGCAAATACATACACATAGTAGCCACTAGACGTCTGATCTGGAGAATATAGTGAGCGGGATAGAAATTTTAAATTCAATTCATGTAATTTTGCCATTTCAACAATTGACTTCTGAGTAAAGGTGGCACTCATTTGCAAAACACCCGCTTAAATGCAAGATATTGAATGCACTGCCTTTCGACATTTTTGGGATATCAGGTATCCCTTTCAACTTCAATTTTTGAATCGATTTTCATGCTTTCTGGTGCTCCCGACTTTTCTGATTGTCTATTGCGCTCAGTATCATTGGTGTCTGAATGACTTGCTTGAAAATCAGCGGACTATCGATATTTTGTTAGCTTTGTCCGAATTGTTGTTTTTGGCATAAAGCCAATGCTAAGTTTGAACACTATTTTTCCTAATTAAAAACAGTCTTTCATCAACACACGAAATTCGGCCCTTTTCATTGGTTAAAAAAACAAATGTAGGGTCATTAAAACTACTGCAACTCATAGTAAAACGATTGCAATGCCATGAAATTTTGATAGGTGCTTCTGCTTGCTCTTTGGTGTACTATATGGTACTAATTTAACTCCATGCGCTATGAAAGTCTACAAATATAAAGATAGTGACATCAACCAGACTCCAAGAAAAATCTTTCATTTAAATTAAACAAATGAAGATGATCCATGTACGATATCATATAAACCAACTAAGAGCTAAACATTAGATAGTCCACTATTTTTATACTCTACACCACTTGTGGTACATAGGTATTAGAAGTTTGTGCAGTATGAGGACCAAAGTCGCAAGACTCGTTTTGATCTGCACTTAGATGTAAGAGTATCGTACGTACTTAGCGTAGTTTAAGGTATTTTTATACATTGTTATCCTTTCCTATGAATATTACAAGTTAGATGTAGTTTAAGTCATTTTTACGCACAGCTAATTTTTCTTATATATAACATAAAGTTGTCTACGCTGTACTTGTAGTAGGGACCGGAATGGAATACTTAAGGTTTATCACATTTGAAGTAAGTCGGCTGTTGTACTTCGATGGCGGTCAATTGATTTCGAAGAGAAGTATGGAAGAGAAGAAGAATAGACATACTTTTCCTTCTGGATCGAATCGTCATTAGCACAACATGGCTGATTAGTAGAAAATAAATTCGTAAAGTCTGAGTGGGGCAAGTCCGCAGAGGAGTTAAATTACGCTCCAATGGGAAATAGAGTTTTAACCGATTGACCAAAAAGTCTGAGTTTCCACACTAGGTCAACATCGAGTTCCTTAGAAAATATGGTCAACACTGCAGAACCGCTAGATAAGGTAGCAGTGCACCAAAATGCTTTGTTAAGTCGATTGGTAATTATTTTATTTATAATATAGTTACTGTCATTCAGGTATGAATTTATATAAAAAACATATCGCTAGAAAAACTTTGTTATGAAGGGTTATAACACTGATTTATTGAATAAAAGGAAATAAAAGGAACTGCATTGTCCAAACATAAGTTGATAAGAGAGCTTGGTGTGCCTCTCTGGAATAACCGCATACCAAGGATTAAGTTAACCATTTCTTATCGTACATTTTCCGCACACGTGGCATAACCGATGAGGCTAGCCCAGCCGACAGCGTAAAAAACAGAATCTTTTCGCTACTTTACATGGCGCCCGAACATGGACTTGAGCTACGTCAGTAGATAGATAGAAACAAAGTAATAATTAGAAAGACGAATAAAATGTAGGAAACTGTAGCCATATAAAAAGAAGACTTCGCTAAGATTTTTAAGCCGCGCGTGGAGAAGTGAATAAAATGTTTAAAAAAATCTACATATAAGGAAGATAAAGCGACTTAAAACATGCTAAAGTGGATACACTCGTATGTGGGAATTTAATTTCTGAAAAAAAAGATAACATAGCTTTTTAAAAGTAGTAAGTAGTAGTAAGTAGTAAAGTAAGATTTTAAGGAAGTGCGTAAAAATATTACAATAATCCGTGCGAATAAAAAAGTGAAGACATGAAGTCACGTCGTTACACACGCATGGAAAAGTGGTATAACTAATAAAAATAAGGTACATATCAAAACATCAAAAAATTAAAACGAAGGTAAGGAAAAACACCATTCGGAGAGACAACGACGTCATCAAATCCACATAATAGGTGCATATAACAAAAACGAAGAACCTTAAAAGTCACTAAAATTGATGCGCAAAAACTAGCAAAAGTGATCTTCACAAGAAAAACAGGAATGCAGCGCCTCAATGTTTGCATCCAGATACAGCTGTTGTTAGAACAACTGTAATGAAACTGCGAACATTCAACAAACGATAAATGTAAACTATATGGCAATAGGCAAAAGTGAGGCATTAAGAAAAATGAAAAAAAGAAGCCGTTGTGAGAAAATGATAAAAAAAGGGCAATTTGAAAATATCCGCTTTGAAACTTACAAAAAAAAAAGTTTAAAAATATCCGGCAGTGATAACCATTTAAAAAAAAAATTAATAAATTGAGTTGAGTGCACTAATATGAAAGAAGACAAGGTATCCGATTAGAAGTTAGGAGACGAAAAGTTCATAAAGGGAAACTAAGCCGGAAAGAGAAATATGATGAAAAGAACATAGTTGTACCAAAAATTTTAATTGATGGTAGTATAAAATGCCGTTGCAAAATTCGAACCACGTAGATGTATTTTTTGGATACCACTGTATATAAGGATTCTCAAGGAACGTAAAATCTTATATGCCAGAAAGGGCTACGTGTTAATGTGTTGTGGTGAAAATTTTGTATAAAAATTAAGTTTAGTTAAGCAAACTAAATTGTACACTTTCCTTTGCAACCGCTTGGCGTACAATTGTTCGTATACTCTGTGTTTTAAAAAACTCGATCTAATGTAGGTCTCATTTATAATTTGCGACCTTTTTGCGCTGCCTTTTGTTAAGCTGAATTTTAACGATTAATGTTATCTTTTTACTCTTTCTCAATATCGCATACAGTAACAAAAAGAAAACAAAACATTTCTTAACAAATTTTTCAGGAAGTAGTTTATTTATGTTTTATTAAACCCGCCGCTGTAAGATTGGGGTGTACTCATTATGTTTTTTTCCCAAAATATATGTAACATCGAAAAGGAGGTTTCAGAGACCCTATAAAGGATATATATTCTTGATCAGCGTGAAATTCTGAGTTGATTTGGCCATGTCCGCCTGTCTGTGTGTCTGTGTGGTGTGTCTTGTTGGTACTCCCCTGGTCGCCAAGATGAAGATGTCAATATCAAAATTGGTGGAAACATTGGAAGTTTCGGCGCTCAGGTTGGTATTGGAAATGAAGGACATTGTTCGGAGTAGAGGCGCGCAGTGGAGTGTAAACTGAACGCAACTCAGTGTTTTCTAACAAATATTTTTGGATTTTTGCTCGTTATTCGGAAATTATTAAAGTTAACAAGCTGAAACTTTCCACATTTTACAAAACAGTCTACTCTTTAGGTCCGAAAGTAGAACCAATCGGCCATGCCCACACAAAGTTACGGGTAACTAAATTTTATTTTTTTCAATTTCTTGAGGTTTGATGCTTATTTATCACAAGGCCAACAAGACAAAACGTTTAAAACTATTTTGTACAGCTCAATCGAAGATATATTATCTGTCTAAAAATGGGTTAATTTTAAAATGAATGAATGACACCGTGGTTGATTTTTTCTTAATAATATAAGCGGAATGGATGCGAAATGCATAGTGGTGAGTATGCCAGATTCGGCCACCGCCGAATATAACTTTCTTACTTGTTTTTCTTTTAAATTATTCTTTACTTAAACTGAATTCAGACATATTCGCTTATGAAATAATTCTTAACAAAATTTGTTTTCCTCTTTCTTATTGAAACCATACATAATTTATTTTAGTCTTTCTTTTGATTCACTGTAGAAGAAATTTCTTTTTCTAATTCCTTTATTTTTTCCCATAAATACGTTCCGTTTTGTATTAGCACACCATGGCGTAGGAAATGCTAAATTATTTTGTTACGCCTTTACTATGTAATAACTTTTGTTATTGTTGCAATACACTGAATTGCGGATAACGACGATTATGTGTATAACGACATCAATATTGCCACTGCAATGCTATATTTACTTAAAATTGAACAAAGTTATTTAACTAACACGCAATTACAAACAATCGCTGAAGTGTATTTAGAGCTTACGATAGGGGGAAATATCTGCACTGCTTTTCTATTAAAATATGGTATCTTTTTATGCGAAAGTAAGTGCACTTCTTCAGCTTATTTTTAATTTTGAGTGGAGGCCAAATTTCAAGTTTCCTTTTCTCTTAAAATACCGATTACTCTTTCTGCACTCAATATTAAAAAAAAAATGTATTTTACATCGAATTTTTGATGACGAAGTAATAAACAGCGTGTTGTTCTCAATCGATTATTCATATTTTGTTTGTTTGCTTATGTGATAAATCGATTGCGACCTGTTCTTTTTCTTCGATAATTATTCTCATATATTATCTTTTGTTCACACTTACTTAATCATCTTATTGTTCACATATAACAGCATTGATAACTCAAATGGCCACTTCTTCAGACAATATGTTCTAAATGATCTTGATTTTGTAAAATTTATGTCCAATACAACGTCAACGCCGGGCAAAATGTTAATCGTCCTTACTTACTTTGATCATTCATTAATCATAAAATTACGACCTTTTATTGACCTTAGACGCATTCGCCATTTTCTTATTTTTTTTTCTCAATATTACTTATCCATATTTATTCTTAGTACTTTTAATTGCATATTGTTTAAATTCCTCAGTTTAATTATCATTCTTTAATAATCTTTTTGTTTTCGTTAGGCTTAATGCAACTTTCAGTTATATTAACGTATAGTCATAGACTTTTCATCGAAAATGGTCACTAAATTAACACTCACTCACCGCTGCTTTTCTTTATTTTATATTTTTTTTTCTTTTCTATTTTTAGATTAATTTTTCTTTTTCTTTCTAGCAGACATCAAAACCATCAAACTTTCAATTTTCTTTTGCTTTCAACCAAAATTTTTCTTTCCTTCTTTTAAACTCAAAAACTTCTTTTTATTTTATCCGTCACGAAAATCGAAGAACCTCTTTCTTTTACCATTGCCACCCGCCTCCTCCCGTATCGAATCTTAAGAAGAACCAAAAAATTGGCTAAAATCGCATCAAAACATCTCAACAATCCGGTAAATGCATAGTTGCATTCTTTTTTTAAACAAAAAGAAATGATATTATACAAGTTTATCAAGCTAAGATTTCAAAATCCTCTATGGGTTGTCATAAAACGTAAGCCCCTGTATGGACGGAAAATCTAATTTCTACTTTTTTATGACGGAAGCTGAGAAATAATAATAATTTTTGGCAAGTAAATTAAGCTTGCTAAATTTGGATAATGTCATGTGACATTTTGGACATCCTCCAGCATGGTAGCTTTCATGAAAACTATGCCTTTGCGTGAAAATAATCTGTAATTTTTGGTGTTGTTAACAAAACGAGTGAATAATTGTGCTAGATGTAGGGTATCTAATGTTCGGCCTTTCCCGGCTATAATGTCCTTGTTTTTTTTAAAAATGCGTGCTACTATAGATCGTACACTTTCCTGTAGGTAGTTACAAGCTAGAGCAGTTATATCAAAATTTAGATACCGCCGTATTAACAATACATTTATTATCGTTAAGGTGAACTTGCCGGGTTGAAAAGTAATTCACATCCATATTACATAGTATTTTAACGTTGAATCATTCCAAAATAGGTAAATTTATTATTGGAATTACAATCAATTTACAGGCATACTATTTACATAAACCGTCATAAGGCCGTTTAAACGAATTGTTGATGTTGAATACGCCAGATAAAAAATAGATGGTGCTACAACAAAATAAGTGATTTAGCAAATTGCTGGGTCGTTGAAATGAATAAGATACTGTATCAATGACCCTACAAACTGTCAGGATACGGACGTTGCAATGAGTGTCACGCTGTTCCCGCTGTGCAATGCGGACGTAGGTTGCAGAATGTTTGGGGAAACCTGGTAGATTGCGGATGTTGGAAAGGGCAATAACCATCAATACGCCGTGCGTTCGCCTCATCGGTTCCCGAAAGACGCAAGGCTTGTTTTGGTCCCACAGCTAGACGTAAGTGTATCGTACATACTTAGGAGAGTTTAAGCTAAGTTGTTATCTTAGATCAAACAAGCTGATAACGACCAAGAAGACTGTTTATTCGTTTAGTCAATAAAAGATGTCAATTAATGCACCAATTGGTAAACAAAAATTATAACAGTACGAAAATCTTCCTTTATTTTTTCGTCATCCCGTTTGCCCTAATTTTTGTTGTGTTGTTAAAAATGTGTTTTTATTATCTTTTTGCTTCTAAATTTTGAGTAAATTATAAAACACGGAGATCAGACAACTAAGGTGGAAGATATTATGTTATGATCGCTGAATATGGGCAATAGAATCATAGCAGAATACGGTTTAAGACCTTAATTCTTTTTTTAATTTCGTTAACCTCGAGAGGCGCTAATAATAAAAGTTAGTGCGCATCGGAGAGAACAAAAGCAGGCACGTACAATACAACTCAGCAACTAGCACTATCGTCTAACACTACCGTAAGGTAAGGAAATTAAAATAGTGAGGCCGTACGCTGCATAGAAGAGGCCTGGATGTCCAGTTTGTATTCTAGCAATCACTTCGGAATTAATTTCTGAATCAATTTAAGCATGTCTGTCCCTCGTCCATACGTTTGCCCTTTAGCATTGTATGTTCCTCTCAACTCGAGATTTTCGTGATGATTTAATAGAGAGAGAGAGGCAGAGATACCACCATCCATATAAGAGTTTTTATAAAAAGCGAGCTTATGTATGGTAACAAGGACCAATTTTTGTATATTTTAAGATGGAAGTAAATGAAGAGTGTTAACTTCTTTGAGAAAACGATTAGCATTAATAAATTTGCGCCAGGTCGGCGTACGTTCGTTAAGATTAATTTTGATTCTATCTCTGGGCAAATTAAATACCGACGAAAACGTCAGAGTTCCATATGCGTCATCAATGGGCAAATGCCTTCTCCTTGAAAGCCAGCAGTGTTTTGTTTACACTAACCTTGCAAGTTCTAACAATTAGTCTTTTTTGAAATTTTATCGTGCAAAAATTAAAATGATCCTTATGTTAAACATTGCTTTCAAATATCGCTATTATCTATAAATTTTGGTAATACTTGCAATATTCCCACTAGTCGCTGTACCACAAAGCAAATATAACTGTTTCGAAGCCTGAAGGCTTTTTGCCGTGATTGAATTTGGTCTCACTGAGTTTTTAAGTATTTAGCGCAATATTTTCTGTATTGCAAAAAATTATAGCATCAAAACAGTTTTCGTTGGATGAGATGGAATATATTGGGCAGTCACTTTGGATGTCACGCAACGGAAAGTTGGCGAAAAAGACTACACCTAATTTCACTAAACTCTCAACGTACAGTTCTGATCCCGATTGACGACTTTTCGCTTTAAATATGTCGGATTGCATTTTAAAAATCTTCGGTATCAACCTGATATATTTATATATGTACCTGATATAGTTATTATAATTTGTTACTCTGCAATGTGTGGTTTCGTCTTAACAACTTATGTTTGCTAAAAATGCAACCCGGCATTACTTCGTCTGCTAAGCTTGAGCACGAAGTGAGTTGGCAGCGGGAGATAGTGTTTTAACGTAGTTTTTTTTTTTTTTGTTTTTGGCTTTGCGGCTTTTTTGGTTGGGTCGATGGGAGAATAAAGATGAAAGAAAGAAGAGACAAAAGAAAAGGTTGAATGCCGGAAAAATGTTTCATGAGCGGAGGGAAAAATAGTAGAAACGATCAAAAAATAACAAGACTCAACAAGAGGTATTAAAATATTACATTATGGTGAAAATATTAAGTTGATCGGGAGAGGAAAAAAAGGAAGATGGTCGGTCTGACGACGGGAAATCAAAAAAGAAATATAAGAAAAAAAATTCGAATTATAAGATGAAGGAATTCGTTCTAAATATATTAATAAAATTTAATGTAAAGACGAAACTTCGGTAAATTTAAGTGTTCGCGCAAGAACATAAATAAGTGACAGAAAAAAAAGAAAATAAATAAAGAAATTAGTTTATGCTCAACAACAACATCGATAAAACGTTTCGCGGCCAAAATTCTTTTATCTAAAGTAAACTTTTCTACAACAAATAAAAAAAAAAATAAGAAACGTGAGAAAGTTTACAAATTGTTAAAAGGAAGTAAAAGACAAAAAAAAGTGAACCTTCTGCAGCACCTGTAAAGTGTGTAGAAAAATATAATTTATTTTGTAGCTTTCAAATGTAATTGATTCAGTAGAAAATTATTAAAGAAAGAAAAAGAAATAAGTAAAAGCTAAACAGAAGTAGGAGACAAGAATTCAATGTGAAAGGTCATCAACATGCCGCCTTTAGCCTGGTATAAAAATAAGGAATTGTTGCTGATGGTGATGTAAAAATAAGAAAAGAAAAATAGAAATTGTCAAATTACTGAAGAACTCTGAATATTCGATTATTGCGTTCACGTGTTGGCTGAATATGAATTTAAAAAATAAATCAATATAATATATAATATATTTTTCTTTTTGACGAAATGGCCATTTTGGAATAATTACGATACCCGAATAATTATCGGATGAAAAAACCTGCACCGATTGATTTGTGATGCAAAGAAAGACAAGATATGAGTATTCAAATAAGAACAAAACGACATTTTATTACTTTGTCATTCAAGCTCGATGAAGAATTTTCCAACACTGGGTGAAGAGAAGTTATGAAAATTATTTTTTCTTTTGGATAAGAAGCTTGCTATGTTTGCCTGTAAAAAGAAACTAAGATAATCAAAGAGAAAAAATTGTATTTAATGATCATCTAAATGTACGTACTTTGAATCCACAAACAACAACGATATTCTCGCTTTGTTTTTTTTATGAAATGCGCTACACTATATAACATTAACAGGTACAACATATAATAACGCTACAATCATTGCCAATACCTATATGACTTGAATTGGGTGGCTTTATACATTTTCTTCTATATATTAAACATTGTATTTTGGCAAATACAGCAGACGAACATTTTTTTTATTTGTATGTTTTATTATTATTATTTAGCAATAAGCGTTAAACTTTGATAATTTCCTGTTTACATATATTAAGAGGCATATTATTTTTTGTATAATTACCAATTATTAAAAATGAAAAGATGAGATAAGAATATTAACAATGTTTTTTTTTCTTGCTAGAAGAGGAAAGTAGATTTAGAGACGTCTTCGGACTCAAGTTCGGGGCCGCCCATAGACATAGTGGACCGAAGGAGACTAATAGGTAGGGTGTGTAATGAAAGGTCCAGCACTTAGAGTATGCCCATTCGGTGGGTTAGTTTTCGTACGTCGCGTGTTCATTAAAGTACGTGGTATTAAGTGTAAATATTTGAGGAGTATCCGAGAGCCAAAATATAACCCCCCTTCTCACGAACTAGTTAGCTCAGCTAGGCACGCACGTCGGTCTCGCCAGCCTCCTATCCTTATAAAGTAGGCCCTTCGAGCAGTCCTAAAATTAACGTAGATCATAGGTCTTGGACAGACGATTAGGATAAAGACAAACATTATTAGACACAAACGTATCTAGTGGCGTCCAAGGCCAATTTGGGATCACAACATTGCTAGCAAACAGCATTGTTACAACTCTCGGCTTATATCAAGCCGAAGTCTGCATTTTGCAAATGGTTGTCTCAAATTATCGTTTTTTTTGTCAGAATAAAAATTGCCTTTTTGCTCATTACTCATAAACTATGGCAGGCAAATGTACAAAAATATAAAGGCATATTCTACGGGCGATACTGTGGCACTTGTACAAAAATGGAAAAAATTGACCACGTCTGCACAATATTATAGTGCATGATAATTTAATTCTTTTTTCAAAACCTTTATAAGGCTAAACTAGCTTCAAAAACTCCAAAAGTACATAAATTCTTAGCCTGTTTCAAAATGCGAATGCAACTTAACATGTGCGTCTGTTCGTTTGTCTATCTGTTCGTCTACGCAATTGTGTAGTAGTTGTGGTAAATATTCTCCCGTTAGCGAAAATGAAGATATTGGCTACACTTTGCAAAAGAATTTGTAAGTGACGTAAACTTTCCCAAGGATGCGCCTATAACGCTCGCTTGCCTACGCGACAAAATATTTTATTTTGAAATAGAAACAATCAGCCGCGCCGACTCCATATTATAAAGCATGAAAATTTAGTTCGTTTAATATTTTCGTCTTTTTTATTGAACCACATCTTTTCAGCTTTATTATTAGAATTTGTTATCAGTATGTAATACAATAACGTTCGAACGATATGAAATTACTTGGAAATTAAAATTACACTCAGCAAATTAATATAGATTTTAAATAAAAATAATAAAGTTTTTTCGTTTTCTTATTTATTTACGACTTACTATACTACAGCCGACATTTTTTTCTTTCCATCAGCGACCGTAAATTGATAAAAAATGAAAAAAGCAGGATGTATGCTCGTTCGTCGTATACGTATAATAATCTTCCCAATATGTTTAACACGTTAACGTCGGCGGTAACCGCTGGTGGCTCACTAACGAATGACTTATTTGGCTGTACCCTTCTCAACGTGTTGAATAATAATCACTGATGACGGTGTTACTTGAATTCGCAATTTTTCACCTGCATTATGTTAAAAATTTCGCTTTTCAGATATGATCATAGGGGTCATATATTTAGTGTAAGCGAACTGGCGTACATGGTGTAGCCCAGCCATTCCCTACATAGCATGTTAGCTATTTTTTATCCTTTTCTTTATCCTTCGATGATTTCGTCTATATGTGTTGATTAAAAAATTAACACAAATAGATATAGGTTGTTAAACGAAATTATTTGTGGAGGTCTTGTTAATGGGCAAATAGTTTCCACAAATTGTGATAGAAGAAACGTTTGGTAGATGACTTTCAGCACAAAATGTATCAAAATCGAAAATGCGATATAAATTTTTGATTGTTAAAGGAATAATAAAAATGCAACTCAGTAACCAATTTTCAGAAGAAGGTTGCCATTGTGGCATCAATCGAAAGCAACTTTGGACGTAAATTAACTTTTGCATAGAGATGTTATCAAGTTTTTTCAGTAGTTCTGCATACGCTCTTATTACATTGTCCTAATAGTGAAAAAAGCAAGTAATGTTACTAAAATTTACGGTAGAGAATGAGGCTTGAATATGATAATAAGCATGACCCATCCAAACGAATGTTGATAATATAAAAAAATGTTGCTGAACATGAGACCACTTACAGGGATGGAAGTTTACCGAATATATAGAAGACTTGCATACGTGTTTGCGTTACGTATACATACTTATTCTCGTCTTTGTCTAAGAAAATTGCTTAACATTTTTCCGAATTTTACAACGTGTGATTTTGTTGAGCAACGAAGTTGGTGTTAAATTTTGCTTGCAAATTTAAATTTCCTTGACTCCACTGAAAGGCGCTGGTAGAATCGCAGAAAGCTTTGAAGGCCATTCTGCAAATCGACTACAATAACTGTTTCGAAATTTGGAAAAACCGTTGACATAAGCGTATAGTATCTGAGGGGGATTACTTTGACGGCGACGAAATAGATTTCGAATAGAAAAAGATGCCCATAAGTTGGCCTTAACTTTTGATCACATTAGTTATTCATTAGTTAATCACGAAATAAATGAAACCAGAAACCATTTGCCAGAATAAATAGTTAATACCATATCAATGGGGATGAGACAACTTTTTATTATCTTTGTAAATAATTTAAAGACAAGCGCTCAATCCCCAAATTCTTTTTAAAAACTTCGCGAAACACTTGTTAGAAATTCTTACAAGTAAAGAGATAGGTTTGAAACAAACGCAGTCCCTTGCCTCGTCAGAATAAACTCCCAAGTACGTGTTTATCCCGCGAACGTAATATAATTTTTTGTATTTGTAACCTAAATTTTTACCCTAATACTTCCTTGTCTTCAATATAAAATTTAAATTGTCATGTGTAATTTTTTTTTTCAACCCTAAAGAGTATGCTATGTTTATTTGTATTGCCGACGATGATCTTTCGTCTTCACCAACATGCACATCGTGGACACAGGAGTACTAACCAAGTTTTTATAAAAACTTAACATTACCAATGGACACTTTTGGATGCTGTCACCGCAATAATTTAAAGACTTATTCGAAATGAAATTCAACAAAATTATACTTATGTACTATCAATTGCTTCAACCCGAGTTCGCCGAATTTTTAATTCACATTAATTTCCCGTTGTGCATTGCTTTCAAAAGTTTTCGTTTTAAGAGAAAAGCTTACATAAGACATGCATGGCAAAATGAGTTAATGAGCGTCACCACGTAGCACCAAAATGTAATGCAAAGAAATAGCACTTAATGCAACAAACACTTTTACTTCTTTGCCGAAACCTTACAGATAAGGCTAGTCGATCATGTATGATTCACTTTCTCAAATTTAACGAATACAGAAAAACTTTCTTAGCTATTTTCTCAATAGATGGCTTTAAGGTCATAGAACACTGGAAATTTCTGTCCTATCAAGCTGCGCCACGTTTCCTCCGAAATGTGCCAGTCCGCATCACTTTAAAGTGCGGACCATACTTCTGACAAAGTTGGTTTATTTTATAATACAATTTTGAAAGCGATAAAGCTTTGCAGGCTTATGAAAATATTTGTGGAGGGTATGATTAAAAAAAGCTTCTTCAAAACTAGGACAAAGTCCGTCAAAATTGTGTGTGTGTTTCGGTGTCAAATACTGCCCAAAAAGACCGCACTGAATCATCCATCAAAGCTGTATCCAAATAATATCGCGATATTTCATTATCACACAATTTATAACGAAAAATATATTGTACTTTCTATATGTGCTGAAACGAAGAGAAATTGAATCTTTTTAACACAGTAATAGGTCAAAAACATTGTGATCGAAGATGAACAAAGCTGATCAAGCAGCAAAGACGAAAATAACCCCACGCCATATAATGTCTTGTGTTTGGGGATTGAAAGGGAACTCTGGCCACCTGGCAAATAGAATGATCCCAACCACTGCAATCAACTGCAAGGACTGAGAGAACTTAATTGGATATCCAGTAGATTGGCGGGGCACAATTGCGCCCGACTACCACATCGCTGAATTGAAAAGATTTCTTTGAAAGTCCCTTAGCTCAGTTTTTCGTTCAGAAATAAGGAAGTTCGACAATGACGACGTAATGGATTTATTAGAAAAATTACAAGATGTTATGAATCAAAATGGTACTTGTTTGGTTCAGTAAAATTTAAGGAAAATGGCTTTGAATTTTAACGGAAAAACGAACACTAAAATTTGCGAAAGACATATCGATACGCAAGAACTTATCTTGTGCGCACATCATCATGTGGCCACATTTGCTGCGGTAGGCCTGCAAGACCTTTTTTTTTAAGGCACATGTTATACTCAATCATTCTGAATTCTTAGCCTGACGCCAGTTTTCTGACATCTTTCAGCGAAACACTTGAAACTTTTTGGAAATGGTGATTTAAACAAAAATGCAGTCGAGTTTGGTGCAAAAATGTTGTATCTTTCGAAAACAGCTGTTAAAATTCGCAACAAAAGCTGGTAAAATCAATCAATTAAAAAAAAGAAGTCATTCGCGTTCCACTACGGAATATTGAACGTTATAGTCATTCGATCGAAAGTGGAGGTGCATTTAGGGCCAAGTCGAAGAACAAAATGTATAGAAAGTCGCGGTGAAAGCTGTAAATCGGTGGTTCTAGGTGGTTCGAAGCGATGACTCGTTTTGAAAGGGTAAAATTTTAGCACTACTCAAAGCCTTGCATATCTAAGAGATCGTTTGAAACAGTAAAAAAAAATAAACTTTAGAGGGGAGCACCATCTTTTAACAATTTACAAATTCTTTTCGTAGTATTTTTTCTTTATAATTTTGGTGACAGAACCATATTTGCCTTGCAAGAAACTCTCAAGAATTCATGGTTTCCTATGGCCTCGCATATGAAAATGACACTGGCCCATAATATTAGAATGATGCTGTTGTCACTGCTCAATAGATGACGATATTCCATATATATATATATATATATATATATTTCTATATTCTATATAAGCGATTGTTGTCTGATTTTCAATCCACCTGCTATAGTGTCGATTAGATTAGAAAGATCTATTGTTATATATTGGTCAACTTTTTGACGGTATTGATTGCCATGCAGTTTGTTTTCTCACATCTTCAACTAGCTTAAGTTCTTTAAGTCCACTTGAAATCATCATTATAGACGGACATCAGCAGTCTCGCAATCTTTTTCAAATTCTTTAACTTTTAAATTTGTATTGATTAAGTTTGAATTAAAAGCGTTATTGTTCAGTCTATAGTAATTACCATTAATAAATACGATGGTGTGGAATCATACACTTTAAACTACTTCTACGGCAACCATTGACACTGTTCTCATTATGAATATATTTCGCCTTACTGTTTGGAATTCTTATACGTTCTTTACTTCGTGAAGTACATTTAAGGTAGTGCGTTTAATCAATAGTAACGTATGTGCGGGTAATTGAATTCGCTTTTTTTATATAGTCTGTCCGGATATTTCTTTTCGTTTTTCACTACGAAATAAAATAATTTTTTTTATATAAGGAATAAATTTCACTAAGTTATACATTTCCCGTCATTATGCCTACCTTATAAAATTTCTGATCTTTTGCAGCAACAAATTTTTCTATATATAAATTGATACTGTCATCTGAATTCGAAGTTTTGCCAGATAAAGCATCTTGCAGAGAACGAAATAGAAGGTAATCTGTTGGTGCAATATCAGGACCACATGGTAGATGTGGTAATAATTCCCAGCCAAGTTCTAATAAGTTTTGGCGGGTGAGGGAAGAATTATGATGTCTTGCATTGTCGTGATGAACAACGATACCTTCCGGTTAGTCACTCCCACATGTTTTTGCTACAAGGCTTCGTTTAATTTGATTTAATTTGTGCGCTGCGTATCTGGGAATTAATGGCTTTGTTACGCCGCAGAAGCTCATAATATACAATTACTTTATAATCCCACCACACCGACAGCAAAATCTTCTTTTCGTGGACATCAGGTTTTGGTGTTTTTTGAAATGGCTCACTAATTTTGACTATGATTTGTTGTGTTGCATACTTTTGTACAGGATCCATTTTTCATTACCAATTACATTTCTCTTCAGAAATGGATTGTTTTGGTTTCGTTTTAACAGTCGTGGCAAACGAATTTCTTTTAAAACAAATCCAAATGTCCAGCTTTTTCACAAATATCAGTTTTTCGGTGCGATCACTAATAAGTGTTTTGAATGAATTAGGTTCTTCTGCAATCTCATACATAAATCATTATGTGTCGATGTGCATGTGTATGTGTTAGTCGTCATCAATTGTATTTGGCCTACTTAAACACCGTAAAGTTTTGATTGAAAAATGTGCATAACGAAATTTCGCAAACCAATTTTGGGAAGTGCGTTCTCATACAGCATTAGTTCCATATACAGAGCATATTTCACAATGCAACTCTTCTGCCTTTTTTAAAACAAAAAAGGAAAATATGTCTTATGTGCTCACTTTTATTTTCATTTTAAAAATTGCGCCTCACTACTATAACAGAAACGATCGCTTTTAAAGTTTTTTACAAAATAAACATAAAACTATACATACTTTTAGCCCTAATTATCTGTTTCGCTACTTGAAAAAAGTTAAGGTGAAAGCTGATGTCGGGAAATAACTGCAAGAAATTACTGGACTACTTAATATTTTTCACGTTTTTTGAAAGCGTTTTTCTTTTCCACCGAAAAGTAGCGTGTATCCGACAATTCGTTGCAAAGTTTATATGCCTCGCCGTTGTGTCTTTATTTTCTTTTGTTTGGGAATACATTTATTACGTTAAAAAGAAGAAACAGCTCCAACACAACATAAACTAAGAACAAATCTGTTTTCAAGTGCTATTTGCGCATTACCTATGAATTACAGCAGAAACAACTGTAAAAAAATCCCCTATATTCTATGAGTGTTTTTACCTTGCTTGTGGAAAAATTAGAAAAAATTGACTATGACCATCCAGTTTATATTTATATAATACAACTTATAGAGTGTCAAGGCTTCATTCCACAACCGCTCTCATTCGTCTTCGATGACTTTTAGCAGTTAATAGCGCAAAATATTTTGGTGTTCTAGATATGTTGTTGTTGGTTTTTTTTCTCGATTTATTTTTTTCATCTTTTTTATGAGCGTCATTTATAATTTGGATGTCAATTGCGGACTGCTCACCTTTGGCTTTGCGGTTAACCACCCATTGCTCTCCATAACTCTCCCCGCATAATGTCATCGCCCAACTGAATCCTTTCTTTCGTACCTGGTTTTGATGATTGCTCCTTTTGATACCGAAATTCTTATTATAACCTAAGAATGGTTACGAGCAGGCAAAAATACACAAGTCCGAATGCCAACAATTTTCATATAGTCTTTCGCGATCACTGCTTATATATTCTAATACATTTTATATAACGTTTTCAATTGATTAAAATTGGTGTAGTTTTTTACATTAGCTTGGGAACCACACTGATCGTGTATACAAATGTTTTTGGGTTGCGGAGTTGTGTGCACGATCGTGCATGTAATTATGTATGTAGCAATTTTGTATACAATATGTAAAGTTGTGAGCTTTATAAAAGAGTTTCACCAAAAAAGCAGGTATTACAGGCATGTGTATATCTATGAAATCAAGTGCATTTGCCGCTGTTAATAACTATATTTTGACTTTTTTTAAAAAATCTTCTGTGAAAGGAATCACAGTTTCATTTTTTTCTTAAAGCGCAGCTATGAATTTGTGCCTCATAGTTAAAGAAAAAATATACTTTCTATTGAACTTTTTCGCGTGCCAGGTGAAGGCCAGTCTAATTACATTTAAATAGAGAAATTTTCGAAGCGGAAATTTTAGCCTGTCTCGATGCGGTTTATATTTGAATAAATGGTTCAGATTGTGTGTATAAGTGTGACCATAAGAATAGGAACGTTACGTTGCCCATGACGTTCAATGGCCATGAATGCAGTACAGTGTAAATTTTGTTCTTGGATGTATACGTTGGAAACGTGCTGATGTCAATGAAAGTGTGTTAATGCAAATTTGTATTGTAAGTCTTTCGTTATGTTTACAAACCGAATGTTTTCTGAACGTGAACGTATAGTTCCTTGATAATTTCGACCTATCTGTGCATATATACGTAATAATCGGTCAATAATTCCCGGAATTTAAAGTTGCAGTGACGTCACTTTTGTTTTTTCTCTTGTTTTCTGTCGAAGACAATCGGTTCTCGTCGGTTTGCTGACTTTGAACTAAGTCGTACGGACGCAGGCGACGGTGAATACAGGTCTGATGAACGCCTGAAAAGGGTAGTTACACCTGAAAGGCTGAAAGGCTCGAAAAATACTTGAAAATTAATTTCGGCAATCGAATAATGAAATCGCAAGTGAAACTGCCTAAATTTAATAAGGTTGGAATTGTTGCTCCGCCCGCCAGTCTCAAGATGTGCTACCTCCTCTTACTATTAGCAAACTTTAAAGCGTTGCTTCAAGTAAAGAGATTTAGACCAAATGGTGAGATAATTACAGAACCTGAAGTGCGTTTTATGGAACTTAACAAACCGTTTTATAAGAAAATCAACGAAATGTTACGGAAGTACTGAACTAATTGTATCGTTTTTGAAGGAGGCTGATGAATTATATTCAAATTTTGCCGAATGAAATGCTTTTCCTTTCTTATTATTTTACGTGAATTTATAATTTGCAACTATTCAGATAAAACATTTGCTCATTTGCACGTCTAGGTAGTTTGTAAAAGGAAATAATGAACCAAACAAATATTTTTATAGATTTATATCTATGTCTACCTACAAGAAAGTTTTGCTACGTATTAGCTTAAAAATCAATTTCTTAGTCATTCTTTAAGAATTTTTTTTGATTCTCATTTTATTTTGTGTTAATATTTTCACACAGCTTTCTATGTTTTGCTTATTTTCTTTCGTCGACCATAATGCCTTCGGAAATGTTTGAATACTTTCGTCGAAATATCAGCATACACAGACATGTAAATACGCGTGCATCTAGTTTGTATAAAATTTTTTATGATGAGTTTGGTTAAATGCCAAAATGATGCGTTCTTCGTTTTACATTCAGTTAATTGCGTAAAATCAAGAAGAAAAACCAACAGCGATGGCAGAAAACAATTAAATCTTAGGCGCACGTCAGGAAGTAAAGATGATAATTAATAAATACAGTGTAATCTGTTTCCTTTTCTTAATTAGAAATAAATTCGTTTGACGTTTTCTTTAGAAGAAGAAAAGATAGCGGATTTATCTTACACTCCGCTATAACAGTACGTATGAGTGATTTGTACAAAAAACGTATGCGAGTTCAAGTTTATTATAAGCATCAATGCGTGGCTGAAAACGTAGCAAAACTTCGCACATATTTTACAATAAAATATTTCGTTAAAAGAAAAATTATATTTATAAATGTTAAGACCCGTACGATACATAGAGACAACATGATGACCATATGCTAAAAATTTTAGTTTAGCTTATTTTTGTAATATCTTTTACGCACCACCGGGGAACTGAAGTGTATTAACTTTGTTATTCTCTCATAGACATCACAGAATCCATAAAGCGTACATATTCGTTATGCTTGACGGACGCAAGTGGGATTGAATAAATTTAGACACAAACATCTCTTCCCCCGTCCCTTTGGTATCGAAATTTCCATTTTAACAAGAAATATAATATGGAACACATTTTTATTTTCTATGAAAATAAATTGCAAGCAATAAAGTTCGGAGAGGTCGATAGTTTAGGCAAATATTTTTTAGGGATGGAAAAATGGACTCAAACGACTATTGGCATGTTTGCAATAAGTATAAAGAATTAAGACTTCAAAATGCTTGTTGGAGGTGGTGGGTATTTAAAATTCGCCATAAGACGAATCCTTCTTTTTTATTTGTGCATATTAATATAGTGCTCACTTACCCCCTTCCGGTTCTGAATCATCAATATAAATCATATTTTTGTTAAAATTTGTGGCAATGTGCTCCTCTCAGACCTATGTCTTCGCTTAAATTCGTTTAAACATTTAAACTTTGTTTTGCATTCGTTTATATATTAATTGTGTTAAGTGCTACCACGTGATCTTTATCTCATGTATTGCTCTTACATTTACTTATGCTATCACTTTATTTTCGTTTCTATAGTTTTTATATAGTTTTAAAAGAATTTTTAATATCAATATTTTTCATCGATTTCCTTGTATACATTTTGCACTAGTTTTTTTTAAACAAATTATTTGTCGAGCGTTCAAGTTATTACTAATAATTTATTTGAGGAAGAATGTTCTTTAGCATTTTTAGTTGCGCGCACTAACTAGGTATAATTTCTGCGTTTGTTGATGACTTGGCTAGCTGCTTGGCTGTTTCTGTTGCAACTTGTATGTGTTAGTTTTATAATTTTCTCTCTCTCGCTTCTTGTCAAATTAAATGTTGCTGTTTTATTCGTTACTCGGTCGGTCGTTTGCTTTATCTTTTAAGTTTGAAACAAAAATGTCTAAAAATAACAACAAAAATTAAGAGAGAACAGAACAAGGTAAGAAAGCACAAAAATTAGAAAAATTAGAGTGTGAAAGAACATCAAAAGAAAATTAATAAATAAATGTAAATACAAGTGAGAGAAAATGCCTGCGGTGATTGGCTGATAACATCATCATTATTAACACGTAGTACTTTGGCATTGATTCAAACTGAACCGTCCGAAGAAAAATAGAATGGAAAAGAATTTAATTTTTTTCACTGTTCGTTTTATATTTGTTGGCTTTATACACCTGTTGCCACAGTTTACAGGCGACAGGAACCCAAGATTGATATGTGGTGAGTTTACCGCATAAAGATCGCTTGAAAGCACAAAAAAAGACCGCACAAAAGCAGGCTTAAGTGTAGCTATAAAAAATAATTTTCGCAACACAGACTTTTTTTATGCGGTGAATAGCGACCGCATAAACGCACGAACAAAGACAGCACAAAAAGTGGTTTGAGTGTACAGTTAAGTACTTTTTTCAATCCAATTCTTTTATGTCCTACCCCACTTGTGGTGCAAGGTATATTAAGTTGGTGTGGACGTATGTAACATTTAGAAGAGCGCAAAGTGGACTGACCTTTTATTATACTGATTGATTCAGACTCATTTTCAATCGATGCTCTTTTTCGACCACGTTATTGAAAAAAATTCCAATTTTCACAATATTTTGACACAACTTGCTAAGTAATAGTACTTCGCCATTCTAAACTCGTATGAAAAATTTGTTTCGGCTGCGAATATCCTTTCGTGTATCCATTTTTACGAAAACTGAATCTTTATATGGTAAAGCGCTACAATTTTCAATATTTCATGGTGAAAATTTATTCACAATAGTAAACTGACATAGTCAACCATACTGAGCTCGGACTACGTAAGCCTATTTTCTGGATACCAGCGTATATAAGGATTCTCAAGATCTGTGAATGACAAAAATACCTACTTACTAATGTTGTATGATGAAAATTTGTTGTAGTAACTTGACATAAAAATTAAGAGAATCAAATTTGAACCACATGAGTCGATATCCTGGACACCACTCCATATAAGATTTCTTATGAAAAGTAAGGCCTTAAGAAAAGGTTTAATTTCTAATATTTTATAAAAAAAGTTGATCCATACTGGCGGTTTAGCAAACAGAATAACAGTAGGGAATTTGAACCACATAGGCCTTCTTTTTAGGCACAAATATTTACAGGGGTTATCATGAGAGAGGAGTTATATGGAGACAAAGTGTGATTTCTGGTTTTTTATGATAGAAATGGAAAAATAGCAAAATTTTTGAGAAGTAAATTAAATTTTCTAAATTTGGATTACGAAACGTGATGTTTTGGATATCCTCCAACATGTGCGCTATTAGGAAAAGTATGTCTTTGCAAAAAAATAATGTGTAATTTTTGGTGACGAGGTGGTGTAAGGAGTCTAATCCGCTTTGCCCGACTATAATGTTCTGACTTGCTTGTTTTTGTTTTAAGAGGCTGATAAATAAAGGATATGTTTTGAAACAATTTATTCGTCTCTCTTCTAAATTTTTTAACGAAAGAAGAAAATTTTTATACGGTTTTGATCTAGAGAAAAACAGGTGAATGTTTCCTATGTACGTTTGAATGCATAAAAGAACATTTGGTTCTAGCCATAGTTTTTATAACACTACAATTACTTTTGTGAAAGAGCACAATATCTGAATGTGGCGATTATAATAAGGGAGGAGCAGTTACCCAACGTGCCGACGGGAAATAAATGGTATTGAGCTCAGTGCGACAAAATTTGAGAAAAAAACACAAATGTAAATAGCGCGAATATTTGACCTACCAAAAGAAAACAGAAAAACACGCGACAAACAAATGAGCTTGATTTACAAAGTTTTAGTGAGCTAACATCTGTCTTGAGCAGCTTAATTTAACAAACACAAACTTGCTTCTGTGAACGTAGAATAGATGAGAATTTTTCTATTAATTCCTGACACTATTCAGTTATTCCGACTTATACACTATTGACAAGAATATTCTGAAAATTTCTTGTGTCACGCCACGAATTAAACTCATTTATGACCTTATATCCGCAGTTAATAAAGTCTACTCCAGTGTAAGTTAGAATAAATGGGAAATAAATTGGAAATAATAGGCGCTTGCATGCATTCCCGTCAACGACATCAATTGGTGAAAATGATGAAGAAAAGCAAAGCATAAAACGATTAAATTCAATGGTGTTGTTCGTTCTTTTCATAAAATACCAGTATCACTTCGTACTATCGAGTACGCACCGTATACAATGAGTGTGTACCGTATACAGGCGTTAATCATGGAACGCCCAAAATTACATTTGCGACATTCATTGCTTTTGTTGTTTGAAGAAATCTGCTGCTAAAGCCAATCAAACATTTTTAGAAGTTTATAAAAATCTTGCTCTATCATATTCCATTTGTCGGTTTTGGCTTCAAAGTCGTTATTTCAATGTCCATGAGTAAGAACGCCCAGGAGGACCAAAAAAGTTCGAAGGCAATGAATTGCAACACTTATTGGACGAAAACCAAGCTCAAACTCTCACAGAACTTTTGAACAAAAAAAGGGAAATGGCATACGAATTGATTTAAAGTGCCATTTGGAACCGTTTCATTGCTTATCGGATAAAAACAAGAAGACTTTCTTATAATGTCTTGTGACTGGCGTTGAAAAGTGAATCTACTACGACAATCCCAAACACAAAAAGTCATGGGTTAGCACCGATGTGGAATATTCGGGCAGGTATAGTGCATTATGAGCTGCTAAAGCCGAATGAAAGTGTCACGCCAGATGTTTACCGACGTTAATTGGACAATATGAACGGTGTATTGTTGCACAAAAGACCACCAAAATGGATTAACCGACGCAAAGTTATCCTCTTGCATGACAACGCTCGGCCACACCTTGCAAAAGTAGTCAAGGATACACCGTTGCAGTTCGAATGGGAAGTTCTAGTGCAGCCTGCGTACAGACATAGGGTCTTCTGATTACCATTTATTCAAATCGATGAAGCATGGCTTAGTTGGCAGGAGATTCCGAACTTCTGAGGAAGTACGCAAGAAACCAATAGATTTTTTTCGACATGGTATCGCCATGTTGCCAGGAAAATAGGGAAGACTTGTAGAAAATGACAGAAAATATTTTGATCAACATATATTGTATCAATTTTTCTCAGTAAATGGCTTAAAAGTAAAAAAATGATCAAAATATATGCAAGCACATGAAATTCCATACAAATTGATCGATTGTAATTGATATAACTCTCTGCTACGTCAGCTTAAGAAAAAGACGAAACTATTAAAAACTTATTTTTAAAAAGCGTTCGAAGCCATAGGCATTTGTAGCGTTTGCAGAAAGTTACCCATAAAGAGGGCAATGCGTCATGAAAACCGTGACAAACTTTCAACTTCCGTTTCCTCTTTCAAAACTAAAAGTTGTACTTTGATTCTGATCTGTTTATTTAATTGTATTGAGATAAAACTTTTACGAGCGATTTATGTTTCTCCCGACTACCCCGCTACTTCTATATACTCTTGTGTTGTTTTATGTTTGAAAAGGGAAGGCCCGCCACTTTTTTTCCATCTCTCATGTCTGTTTGGATTATCATATTTTGTAACTGCAACAGCAACTATAAATGTTTTTCATGGTTTTACTATACATTGTATGTGTTTATTCTCGTTTATGTGTTTTTGTCAAAAAATTCTAAAGTATTTCACGGCAGTACCTTACAATATATTCGAAATGTCAGTGCGGGTCCTGCGCGGAATGGTAAACTAGTGAAATTGTGAGCAAATGTTACAATTTTTGTTATCCAGAAAATGATAGAAAGTTGAGAGTTTCAAATTGCATTCACATACGCGCATACACAGCTCTAAAAAAATAATTACATATATCTTCAATACAGTACAAAGCAATACTAAAATATGTATCCAAATTTGATCAAATATATAAAACAAGTGAAAATACGCACGCCAAGACTCACCATTAGATACGCTACACAGCCTTACAGTTAATTACATAACGGCTTTTTAAAATAATACGTTATGCGGGAAGAGGTTGAAAACGTGATCCGATCCGAACTATTTTCAATAGCGTTCCTCTTTGGGGCAGAACACAAAATATCTGAGCAACTGTGCAATGTAGGAAACAAGACGGGCAGACGCAGACAGACAGACGCTATTAAATCAAATCAGAAAGTGCTTCTGAATCGATGGGTATAATAAAAGGTGGGTCTATCTCATGTTGCATACATCCGCACATACTTGGTGTATCGGCTCGAATATTTTTTAATATTCATTATTATTATTCCATTAGTAAACATTACTACGTCCTCTCGATGAGAGGAGGATACACTATTGGAAAATATTTGGTTTTCTTGAAATGGTGTCCACTGCAAATCGTCCAAGAGAGGCAGGAACCTTCATCGTCTTCAACGCTTCTTCTGTCTTCTGTATATAGCAATATTCGCTCCAGACAGTGTTCTAATACTCTCTAAAAAATGTAGATTGTCGAAATTCGATGCATCTTCCGAAGCAAAGTTTAAAAAGTTCTTTGATGAATTTTTCCAGTTATTTCAAGAACCGAAGCATACCTTTTTAGGCAAAATATATATTATTATATTTGTGCGCTTAAATGGAAAAAGAGCTTCCACTTTCAAACGCAATAATATACGTTGATTGGATTTAAATTCCCTTCCATATCTTTTGATGGATTCAATTGTTATTTAAACATTTTTCCTAGTTTTTCAGTTTTATTGACCTATTCAATAACCACTAATAATAAACTTTGAGTTTTCACTCGGAGATGGCAGAAAGCGTTAGAAATTAGTTATGAAAAGAAATTAAAAAATTACAGGAGTCGACGACTTCAAGATTAATTATTATTACATAGGCTAAATAAGTATCTTAGCACTATAAGTGTTGGATCAATATGGCCTTTTTCAAATTTAGAGGTTATAAAAATTTTTATAAGCTCTAATATTTTTCAATAACTTTCATTTTTCTAAAAAGTCTTTTAAATTCCCATAATTGGTTTCCCTTCATCTGATCTAGTTTTAACGTATATTTTTTACTATCATTATGGATCATTGTGACCCATAGTTTTTGTAGATTCGCTGCATATACAAAAGCTAAGATAAGAAGTCGAAATTTGGCATAAACATTCCTTGGTCGATTAAAATTATGAGGTTAAAATGATGTTCACTATATAAAAAAAAACTGAAACAACTGCAGCAAAACATCCACCTTTTTCCATATTTTTGTCTCTAGCTTTCAATCACGTGAAAATATTTTCATAGACTATGGCCGCAACTCACCATAATATTTTAACCCTAATTTATTTCCAAAATATGGCCAATGTATTCTAACGCACATTAGCATTTTCTCCACATAATTACAAATGAGTTGGAAATAAATTGATAACATCCATTGAGAAAATAGAATCTTCTGCTCATCCTGAAGACTTTCGTCCAACTCGCTTTCTATCTATCCTATTAGAAGTCTTTGAACCTTTGAAGCGATGAAAGCCATCGTAATATCGTGAAGATATTGGGTTAGTGCGATCACGAACCTTAGTTTCAAACTCAGCTCAGTCGGTTGAGCACTGATGCACATGTTAATTTCACGAAAATGTGTAAACTGTCGCTTTCCTGATCTTATGTCCCAATCTTTGCCAAATTACGACTGATTAAATGCCTTGCTGTGCCACTCTTATAGTATGGTGCATACATACATGGGAAATTCGATTACGTTTCTAACAAAAAATATCAAGTTGGCGTAAACAAGTGTATCATATATGGTAGGATATTCCAGTTTTCGGTGCAGATATTGGCTTCCGCTCTTTCGATATATCTCAACAGTAGAAATCTGGTTTTTCTTAACAAGTTAAGCGGACCCGAACACAAACATAATTACGTGAGTATATTCAGTTCGCCAAATCTGAACAGGCAACATTTTAGTCCTGCCTGACCACAAATATTTAAAATGCATTAACCCATTGTTTGTTAACGCTTTTAAGGTATGGAGCTTGATATCAAAGTCATTGTTAGCCCGATGAGATAAAGTCCTTTTATAATCTATAAATTGTATCCTGGCTTCGTGTCTTAAATTGTACGATACAGTTACTATATCTATATCACATCAATTCGTAATTATAATACTAGTTATTATCGTATAATTGTACTGTCATTACTGCTATTATTAACTACTAAATTAGATTAAACTTAATTGGAATTAAAATTTTATCGTGAATTGTGAACGAATTCGCTATCAAAATTATTTTTAGATCATACGTGTAGGTTGTCTTTATTGGGATCGTAGGTTTTCCAAGATATGTTCACGGTATTAAAAGTTACTGACAAAGATATGAAAAAATCGTCGGAATTTTTTCGAAGTCCTCCCAATATTTAAAGTAGCGTGTGCGTGTATATTGGCAGATCATAACCATTGTTAAGCTTACTCTCTTCGCCGATCGAGCAACTTTGTGTCAAACGTGAGCTTCCAACCTTAATTTTTGCGTCTTTAGCGGTGTCACAAAATTGTGAATCAAAACGACCAAAACGGTTGAAATCGGGATTTGTACAACGTCAGTAGTGTTAGTGTTAATAAGAAAACTTCGCCCAAGTAGCGAGGAGTTTCACATTTCATATCCATCCACTCGAAAAATGGGATTGTGTTAATACTGTTAATATATTTGTAGCACTCAGGAGTATGCATCTTTAGATTATATATAATTTTAATAATCGTGAGGTTGCAAGATGATTTCATAATATCTGTTTAGTTATACGTGCATTATTTACGATTACTAGTCTCTTCATTATAAAAAAGAAAATAAACAACTGCAATTTCGATGCAACATAGACAAAAACGATAAAACCTCTGATAACATGTACATTTATTTGCATAAAGAATTTAAAGATCTTTGGTGCGAGTAGTCCCGGTTGGTTCCTTGACAGAACCGTAATGTTTAATATACAATACTCTGATTTGGGTTTTGGCGAATGAAGATTTATATTCATTAAGTTCGCTTTGAGTTAGTTTTAAATATATACGTACATATATATTTAAATATTATTAAAACTAAGTAGCAGTTACACATTTAACTGTACGCAGGTGCATATATTTATATATAGGTATATATTTTACATACAGTTTTCTTGATTTTTGTCTATTCACAGATCCGCTAAGTTTACTATATAATATTCTGAACAATTTTTATTCTTTCAGTTTAATTTAAGTTGGTTTTAAATATATAAGTATGTATTTAATTTTTATTTAATTATTATTAAAACTAAGTGTATACATTTTTGTATATTTTATATACAATTTTCATGATTTTCGTTGAACAACATTTCCCAGCATTTCACTAATTTTTTACACAGTTTTTATTTTTTAACCAGATTTTTGCTTTTATGAACATGACAACTTATCCTACTTTTTCAGGCCACGAATTCTAGATAGGAAAAGTTTTCACTGTGTACTGTTTTAAATTTTCATTTCAGTAAAGCATACAAAACAAAATGGAAAATTGTAACTATTGTTTGTACTTAAAACAACAAAAAGCAGTTGATATTAAACTTAATTAGCGCAATGGTTTTTTGGCTTGTGTCAATATTTTCCATATCACTTGAATGATGACCCAAGCTGTTTAGTTTTAAATGCTGAGCTAACCTAAAACTCACACAACGCCGCTTTGTCGCCGTCGTTTGATGTAGTAAGTTTATTGCGATTCAAATAAAATTTATTTTTATTTATTTACTTTTTTTTCTTTTTTCTTTTAATATTGAAGGCACTCTCACAAGCTAAATTGTGTCTGCACGAGAATTGCTTGGGCAGCCGACTGAAATGAATGAATTCGGTTTTCTTTCTAGCTATCCTAAGAGTACAAACGTGTGTTTTTCTTAAAATGTGAAGGAAACTTGGCAAAAAAACGAAAAATACAAAGTTTAATTTTATACAAACGCAAACATGTATTACATAGGAAGGCATATCTGTAGACCTAACAACAATTTTTGGTATTTTATTTGAGAATGCATACCTAACTATATATATGTATATTTTTGCTCTAGATTATTGCTCGATCAATATTACTCGAGCAATTTCTCTCTATTTTATTGTTATGAATAATAACTTTACAGAAATTTCTTTTTTTGATTTTTGTGAAGTATTAGTTAGAGCGTCTTCACGACTCGTTTATCGTAATTAGTCTTTAGAGTGATTTTCATGACATCAAAAATGCATAAATGGCTTTTTATTTGAATACTCAGAAGGAAAAAGTCCTATCTGTTTTTAAAGGCTACTAAAAAAAATTTATAACACTCAAGAAAGAAACTACGTTCCACTTCTCACTTTTTTATAATTAGAGCAAAATATATATACATAACATCCTATGTACGTTGCTGTAAATATGCCTCGTTACAGCTTAATATGTTGGAAGCATAATCATAGAGGATTTGATATAAAACAGGCGAAAAGGAATTTATTTGTAAATATTTTTGAAGTAGAGCGCTGCACACAACGCTCTGTACACGTTTTACGTGGGGCACGAACTGTCAAAATAAAATTGGCTATATGTATGTACATGGTGCTGAAAGTATAGCTTATGCTGACGCAAACTCTTAAAATTTCTGCCTGCGTCGGATTTGACAGACAAACAAGTGTGTATTTGCGAAAACAAAAGAAGTTATAGTTTAAACCGCTCATTTACATATTTATTAAAAAAAAAAAGTAAAAATTAAATTAATGCACACCGCTACCCATTTCTATATGGGAAAAATATTTCTTCGCTTTATTAACTCCATTTTGCTTCAAAAAAATGTTTCGTTGTATTAATTTTGTAGATCGTAAACGTTTATGCACAACGTTTATGCGCTAGCTATATATTTTGTTGTACCAATTATTGTTATTGTTATTATTGAAATTATTGTGTTTTGTAAAAGAAATGCTTATATTTTTTGTGTGTTCTTCATTCCTCTGACTTGCTCAGTTTGTGTGTTTTACCAATTATAGTTATTCTTATTATTTGAATTATTATGTTTTGTAAAGGAAATGCTTCTACTTTTTATGTCTTCCTCATTCCTCTGGTTTGCTCTGCGTTAAAGCGCTAAGGTTCCCTTTTGCAATACTATTCGATCGCAAAAGTCACCAGCTATATTAACAAGAGCGATTGGTTCGCTTGATTGTGACTACATAAGAACCTGTGTCTTTTATTCGTACTTGTTCTGCATTTATACAATTTTTGGTGTCAATATTTACAATAAGTCTTGTTGTGCTTTATCTACTTTTGTTTACGATAGCGAAAATTGCTATATTAACTAAGTCATTAAAGTTATTGGTAAGAAGACACTTTCGCATTTGTAGGATTTGCTTTTGGACGTTTGACACTTGGAGGTGTGCCATTCAATTTTTCTTATTATTATTTGCTTTTTATTTCCAAATTTCATAGAAATGCACTTCGTACAATTGAGCGTGCACTCTACATTAAGTACAGTGCAATTTGCACTTTTCACTACAACAATAGAGCTAAGAAATAAATGACGAAATTTAAGAAAATATAGGTCTGGAAATTTCGGTGACTTTTGAAGGCATTAGTAATGCATACATATAATAATAGCGTAACCCTTTACTTCGTATCCAGACGGAAGAATTCCGACCTGGCGTCCCTTGGCTGAATTGCACCAATTCTTTATGGCTTTCCCAGCGATGATCTCGTTTGATTGCGGCAACTTATAATGCAGTCACACAATTTCAACTGTAAATGAATCTGTTTCTTCAAGTTTAGTTCCGTATGTCAGAGCGATATTGCTTCCTTTAAAATTATTACACCGGCATCCCTACTTGAACGTATTATGTCGGTAAAGTTTTGGCCACAAGGAGTTTTAATTGAAGAATTTGTACTCCGGCAAAAAATATCGCTCCGGTGATTTTGGAGCAGTCAGTTCACTAGCCAAAAAAATAATGTATTGTTGGCATACGTTGGAAATACTGTATCAGAATGTCTGTCGTCTCAAAACGAAGCTACGCATGCACTTGCCAATTTCATTAATTTTGATCACCTTAGCATTACGGTAGCATTTATAGAATCTTGGCTTATGCCTGGGTTATTTGACGGGGAAATTTTTTGCTCGGAGTTTGACATCTTTAGGTGTGACAGGTTGCACAAAACTGGTGGGGATTGTTAATTGTTGTTAATCGTTGCTTACCCTCATCTGTAGTTGGTCGTTCTATGTCTACAACTGTTGAAATTGTAGGCGTTAAAACGAAACTGTATGCTTGTAATGCATATATTACACCAGCGTCGGATATTGCTGTTTATTTAGAGGGCTTGACTTTGATCAAAAACGTAACTTCTCATCTCAAACAAGGTGGCAAGATAATAGTGGTAGGTGACTATATTTTGCCCAATGCTTCGTGGGTTCTTAATGAGGACCTTCAATGTTATATTCTCTTTTCTTAGCAATTAATTTATAAAGAGTTCTTTAATGGTGTCCATGAGCTCGGTTTCTGTCTGCTTAACAATATCTTGAATAAGAATAATAACTCGCTTGACTTAGTTTTTTGTTGGGATACTGATATATCCATATCCCGAAGGGAGCCTTTTGTTTCGCTTGCATCATCTTTCGTTGTTGCTGGCCCTAAGCTGTCTAGCTGGCAATGGACCACGTAACCAAGTGATCAGTAGGAATCAACGTTTATTTGCTAAAATGAATTACGTTAAACTTAGGAACTCCTTGGGTGGCATTGACTGCGACTTGCGCTCTGAAGGTATTTATGATTCAATATCCTTTACTTATTTACACTTAGCTTTTTTCCGCAATTTCCGTCTCGGTACCGTTTAAAGCTTGTCACGGGATCGTCCGTAATAAAAAAATTAGGCTATTTAAAAGTTCACTCGGAGTGGTTTGATTAGAGACTATATGTTATACTCTAGCGATAGACGAGATTATAACTCCTGGAAAGCAACTTGTTATTCCAGTTTTATTGATATGAGCGGACGCAAATTTCTTAAAAATTTTTTAAATTCTTAACGAAAACTAGAAGGAGTTCCTTCCGTCATGAGATTTCCAAATTTCGAACCATCCGATGCGTCTGTGATAACCGAACTTTTTGTGGATTTTTTTGGGGAAGTCTAGCAACGTTTAAATATTTCGTCTGATAGTTATCGGTATTCGACAAGCTGCTTTGGTATTTTTCTGTCTATGTCCTTCTTAGAAAAAGAAATATTTATAGCACTGTGAACTTTGAAACTTTATAACGGTCCTGGTTCTGATGGTGCCCCATTTGCTATTTTCCAACATTGTGCTGATTAACTATGTTCCCCGCTTGCACATATTTTTAATGTTTGTTTGAAAAAAGGTTACTTCATAAAAAATATTTTCGGAAACTTATTGAGAATTATAGAGGAGTTCTCAAACTTAATGCAGTGCCCAAACTATTTGAATCATTGATAGCACAAAGCAGTGCTAGTTGAAGAAAAGTTGATCATAGGCTGCTAGTCTGTAAATTGCATCGCTTTGGTTTTTCGAGCAGTATGACTGCCTAGTTCATACCTTGCAATCCATAGTAATTGTCGTCACTTCTGGTACTAAACTTCTTCAGTCTGATCATGAGAACCTGTGTTATGGTGAGCAGTCAATGGTATGGTGTTGAATTCAAAAAAATGTAAGAAGACTTTTGCGTGGCCTAGTACGTTGCCCTTTTTGATTATTATTTACAGTCACATCCTGAAAAATGTGTGTGTTTATAAAAACTTAGGATCTGTATTCGATTCAAAACTAAAGTTTGATATTCATATAGAAGTTTCACTTAATGCAGCTAGATCCGCTTTAGAGCTTATAAAACTTTGTCTAAAGAATTCAATGATCAATATTTTATGAAGCGATTGTATACTTCTTCGGTAGTTTGACTTCCTAGTTATAGCTGCCATATTGGTCTCTTGAAGTCTTTTCAAGGGGACTTACCGATAGTTGCATTGGGAGGTTTGAGATAAGATCCTACGCTGTGCCATATTAATAGATTGAAGCTAATTGACTTGCCTACTTTTGAATAAGGGGGTAAAATGTTGGATGTAATCTTCGCCTTTAAGCTAATAAAAGTATATGTTTTTTTCGCGGGCTTTATTGGAACTTATTAATTTTCACCCCAGGAGGGTCTCAAGCCACTTTGCGCTCTTGTAGCTACCACAATGTTGAACCAATTATGAGTTGTTCAATTCGTTTCGGGTAATATGTGAAGTGTTCAACGATCATCGCCACTTGCTTGATCTGTCTGTTTTGTTAATAAGGGTAAAAGCGTTATACTGCATAACTAACTGCTCAACATTTTCGAGTCTTGTACAATACACGTAAATTGAATCAAAATATTCCTTTATATATGATTTTGTTTTTCATTTGTCGCTATTAATAATAATATATAAATAAGCACATATTCATTCATCCATATATATCCCTTCTTAATTTTTAGGTTAGTTGAATGCCGGGATATATTGTATGTTGATCGTATGTTTTTTTTTTAATTTCAATTTTTTTCTTCTCTATACTACACTTTAAGTTATTTTGTAGCTAACATGCGGCTTATGACTTGTTCTGCAGCGGAATTTAATTAATTAAATAAAAAATTTCTTAGTTGACGGGTGATGAAGGACTGTGTAGACAACCGGACGAGTTGAAAGACATTTTACGGATGGCTTAACCTAACTTGAGACGTTTGAAAACTTTATTTCACGCAAACACAATCGATGCGGTAAATGTATGGCGAAGAAACCCATATAAATAAATCATTCCTTTTTACGTGAGCAGACACTGTTTTCTAGGCACAGTAGGCACACAGGGTAACAGACGCGACGCTACAGCGAAAGAAAACGGCAAACGAAAGGGCAAAGAGAATGGTGGTTTTTTTTTTGATAAGTATCCTTATTTAAAAGTATAATTTTATGTGTATACACATGTATGATTTTGAAATGAAAGAAAATGGCATGACGATTTCGTTGAGGGATACGTTTGCTTGACCAGCTACCGAGTGCGTTGCCGATTTTAGGATCCGTTGCTCCGTTCGCCTCGTTCTGCTTGAAAATTTTTAATTTTCTGGGCTGGGAAAAAAACGTGTCAACGATTAGTGTACGAAAAACATGCAGAAATTGTACAGTGGTTGAAAATACACAACGGAGCTTTGACTTCATATTTTTCTGGGTGGGAAAAGATCTAATGTATTTTGGTTCAGCCCATTGAAGGGATTGTGTTATTTTAATTTTATATAAATTGCTAAGCTAAACAGTAATATAGTCGTCCTGAGATTTTATTGTTTGTTATTTATACATTTGTAATACGTAGTTTCCATAGTCAACCATTCAAGGTTTCGTAGTGAGATAAAATTAGACAATAATGGTAATAAGCCAACAACTAGAATGAATAACAAAAAATTTTAAAAACACATAAAAGACCTACACCCATTAACGCCAGGAATATGCGGTAATCCGTTCATAACCTATGTTAAACCATTTTCCTCTGCCGTACTATTAACGTTATGCCTTGTATATCGAATGATAAAGGCAGGACTTGTGTGTACATTGAAATAGTCAGCAAAAAAATCGTCCGGATGACAACTTTTACACATATGGATCCTGATTCTTCCCGGCGAGGGGATACAATTCGGCGAAATGAGTGCAGGTACAGTATTTTTAATTTTACTTATAATGCACAGAGTTTTCTTTTGATAAAAGTTCTATTCTTTTTTTTGTTTACAATAAATGCAAACCCTTGTAGACCAATTCAGAAATAAAACCAAAAATGGTAATTAATACTTTCCTGTCGTTAGCGTAGCAATGTTTTATGAAGGCGTACACACACGTGCACATTACGTTTTTGTCCCCGTCATTAAAAATAAAAGAAAAACTTCAAGTGAATCTTTAGATAGGTCGCAAAAGGGGAACTGACAAAACGATAAAATGTATGGTATTTTAAATGCGTGCAGCAGAAAACCTTCAAGGAAATCCGAATCAAGTGACTTCGATCGTCGTCCGAGTCGGGAGACCCATAATTTCCGGTTTTTTTCTTTTTTTTCCACGCTGGCCACCCAATCGACGGACATGCTGTTACGCCAGACCTTTTCTTTTCCTTAACTAAGAGAATTTGTTAGTAGGTAAGAAAGTTCATGAAGTAAAATAAAATAGTTTAGTGAACACAGCGAGCGAAAATTCCGTAAAATAAATTTTTCTTGTGAGGAATATTTGGTGCCCGCCGATATGGCTCTGGCATCAGAACGTGCCTCACAACATACATACATATAATTTTTAGAGATCATGGATTTCATTTTTTATTAAAATCCAGTGCTGCTTGCGTACGAGTATAATTATTTTCTATTTTGAATACTCATACCATAAACTACTTATCTTTAAATAACCTAAATAAATGTAAGAAGCTTTCTTTCTCAAGAAGGAAGTCATTCATTACCCATTATTTCATAGATTCGCATAAGTTGGAAGACGTCGATTCGTTCGTTAGGCGTTTTCTTTGACAATAGGTTGCATTTTAACTTGCACATTGAGCTCCTGTTAAGCAAAGATAGGTCCGCGCTTGGTTTTATAAAGATGTGGTCCAAAGAGCTTGATGATCGTTACATTACCGAAAGGCTGTACATGTGTTTGGTTAGACCTATACTCGAGTATGCCTCTGTTGTGTGGCCTCCTTCATATAGGTGCTCTGTAGATTCAATTGAATCTGTTCGAAAGCAATTCTTGCTGTTTACCCTTAGGAATTCGGGTTGGGATCCGATTGCCTCTCTTCCCCCTATGAAAATACGTTGCTTCTCTTGTCCTTACCGTCTCTTGAGATACGTAGATTTGTTCTTGGCGTTTGCTTCGTAATCAAAGTAATAAATGGTGCTATTGACTCGCCTTCATTACTTGAAGAAATAAGTTTTAATGTTCCTAACCGCTTCTCTAGGCACTTAACCTTGGTTAAGGTTAGTCAATGTAAATATAATTATGAGCTGTTTAACCCGCTCAGACTTGTTTGCAAGAATCTAAATGACGTCTGTCACTTATTCTCATTATCGGACTCTTTAAAGTCGATTAAAGCCACATTGCTTAATACACGTGATTTACCAATGTCGTACTTAAACTGGCTCTTAACCCTAAAAAGTCATTATGACTCGAAAACTAATTGTTGTTAACTAGTTGCCAAGCTTATGCATGTCTGCGATGGCTTAGGGGTTCATTTGCAATTTGGTCCTGTACCGGTTGTGGGTGTGGCTCTGTGCATGCTTTTTTTTCTTTTTTCCTTCTTATTTGTTTTATTATACTTATACTAAGTTTTGGTAATAATTAATTTAAGATTTACTTTAGGAGTCATTTGAACTCGACCGTCATTTGTTTTAGTCGAGTTCCTGTATAAGTAGAATAAATTAAACAAATAAATAAATAAATATCAGATTATATTTTTACACTTTCTCGACGTTTGAAACTTTTTTCCCACGTTTTTCGGCAACTTCACCTAACCAACCAAAAATCCATCTCTCCTTTATTTTCTTCATAAGTTAACAATAATTTGCACTCAACATATTTCATTTATCAACGAGTGAGATTAACAATCCGATCTTCTGCAGGGTTGCATTTGTAACAAATATTACAAAATATAACCGCTTGCTACAGCACCTCCAACGAAAATTTAGCCGGGAGGAGGCAATATAAAAATAATAATACGACTTTACACAAAAACAAATAAACGGTGTTTCAAAGTGTTGAGAAGCTCGAAGAGGCTTCCTTTCAGCGCAGTTCTATTTAGAAGAAGGCGAAAGCAGCGAATTCCAAAGCAATACACCTATTAATTTCACTTTGTTGTCCATTAACGATAAACTCAGTTTCCAATTAGATATTATAAAAAAAAACACAAATAAGTCAGGAATCCCCAATCGCTCATTACAACAGCTTGTTCGATACCTCGTCGTAAACTTTAGTTGCCAGAATTGCAAATACTGAAATTTGCTGGCTCAAATATGTATATACCGAATTTGTTTACCATGTTCACAGCAGTCATCGGAAAGGACCATGAGTTGAGTAATAATGAAAAATTTCAACGTCTTCGCACTAGTTTGCAGAATTTTGTGTTGGACGCTCGTCGTTTGGTCGTTGGAATATATTGAAAATAAGTTTGAAAAAACGACTTGATAGTGAATTTCTTATTTGTGGACATACGTTAGGGAAATTTTTGGATTAAAATGCGTTGAATGCGTTCCGTCTGCGGTTGGTGTATAATCGCGAATGATATAGGAAGAGTCTTTGTGTATTGAAAGATTTCCGTTATGGGCTTCCACGGAATTTTTCTTAGATAACATGTGCCGTTAGAAAATATGTGAAGTTATCAGACAGGTAAAATGCTAATCTATTTACCCAGTAAAAATTCTTCTTCCCGTGATCGAAAAGACCTTGTGTTCTCTACTGCACCCTTGCGTGTTTGTACAGTTTGCATCTCCCAAAACCGCTTTAGTATTAATTGTTATCGTTTTGAAAATTTAAGCCCACCACGACATCATAAGAAGGCCAAAAGATTGAACTTGAGCATCATTTGCTTCGAAAAAAGCACACAACAAAAGTTGCAAATTTGGTCATTGTCGATGTGGTGTTGTTATTTTTCTGTTAATACAAAATAGCAACAAACACTTACAATAATTAAATATTCTGTAACACAGATATAACCGACCACAATTGATTGGTAATAAGGCACTCGAAACATTACTTAACAATTATGTAAATTAATTTCAGGTATGCCAACATTCTGCAAGCTTACTAATTTTTTAAATCCTAAAATATATTAACAGGGTTACCGGCCACTTAAAAGTATTATTAGTGTTCACAACAACTCCTCTTTTTTCTTTAACTTGAACCGTATAACTTTGCCCTTCCGAATATTGATTCCTTCGCGTTTTTCATGTAGGTCCACGGGTGAACCATCGTTTTTTCTATGTCTGTTTACTTTAATTAGAAACGTTTTATCAGTCCGTTTAATAACTCTGCAAGGTCCAGTATAAAGCAGTTGTAAGGATTTAATCTGGGATGGTTCCTTAAAAGCACATAAGAAAATGGTATCATATCTCGAGGAAGTGCATTTCATGTCATTCTTTTATTACCAATTGATTGCTAAATATAAGTAACCACATATTTTTCTTTTTTTTCACATTTCATTATATTATTGAACAATAAGTTACATTGCTAGCTAAAGCTAAAAGACCTTCTCGGCTTGTTGTTTGTATGATTTCACCTGTGTGCGTCAGACCTGTGTCAGCACGTGTCTAAAACACGCAGTTTTACGTTTTTAATACATTATGCTCACGATCAGAGTTTTTCTTATTAGGACTCTAAATGTGTATTTATTTACACATGAAACTCAGCTAAAATAAATCAACAGCCGAATTCAATTGAGTTGTAGAGGTAAATTTTATACTAATTATAATTAAGAACTAATACAAAGTATATAAAGGGAAGTAACGAAAAAAAATTAATTCATATATAAAAGAATAAAAAGCATGTACACCTACACAGAAACACACACCCACAGACGGCACAGATACAAGTTGCAAGTGAACACCTAAGCTATAGCAAACATGCAAAAGCTTGGCAACCGATAACAGTGGATAATACCAGTTAACTTTCGAATCATAGCGATATATTAAGTTTAACAGTTACTTTAAATAAGACACAGGCGAATCGCGTGCATTAAGTAAAATTGTTTTGGTAGACTAAAGAATTCGATATTGAGATTAAGTGATAGACATCATTTGGGTTTCTGCAAACAAATCTAAACGTGTTAAAAAGCTCATAATTATATTTACATTGACTAAGCTTAATGAAAACAAAGTGCATAGAGAAGCGGTTGAGGACATCAAAATTTATCTCACCAAGTAATATGGACGAATCGACAGTACTATTAATTATCTTAATTAAGAAGAAATGAATCTTCGATTCTCAAGTGACGGTAAGCATAACAGAAGCAACCTATTTGCATAAGCTGGCAAAGAGACAAACTGGTCTCAACACGAATTTCTAAGAGCAATTAGCAAGAATTGCGTTTGAATGGATTCAATGGAATCTACGCAGTACCTATAGGAAGAGGACCACATAAGAGAGGCATACTAAAGTATTGGTCTAATTAAGCAAATGTAGAGTATTTTTGTAATGTAAGTGTCCTTAAGCTCTTTGAACCACCTCTTGATAAAATCCATCGCGAAACGAGCTTTACGTAAACGGAGTTCAGTATGTAAACTAAAACGTACTTTGGCCAAATAGAACCCCTAAATCGATGAACGAGTCACCGTTTTCCTACTTTGTGTGAATCAATGAAATACTCAATATTGAATGAATTCGTTTTTGAGAAGGAAAGCTGGTTGTCTTTTTATTGTTTTAATTTCATAAGATTTAACGAGCACCATGCAACCAAATTATTTACGCCAGTTTGAAGCTTATACGATTGCGAAGGAGAAGGAGAAGGAGAAGGAGAAGGAGAAGGAGAAGGAGAAGGAGAAGGAGAAGGAGAAGGAGAAGGAGAAGGAGAAGGAGAAGGAGAAGGAAGAAAACAGCATAACATCGTCGGCGTACATTAAGGTCTGGAAGGATTTAATCACCGAGAGGGCTCATTAGTGTATAAATTAAATGAAAGGAGTCCTAAGTGGCTGCAAAAGGTGCTATAGAATTTTTGTAGAATTTTTTTGTTCAAACGAATCGCATAAAACTTAGTTAACACAAGTGCAAGACATTACGGTTCAATTTCGTTTTTTGAAAAATTTGTAGAATGGCTTGTAAAGTAATGTGAAAAAACGCTAAGAATTCAGAGATTTAGCTACAAAGTCACTTAACGATCTTATTTTTTTTAGAATTTAAGAAACCTTAAAAATAAAACCGATTTGTTATATGTTAATGTCCCTGTTAGCGCAACAGGGTTATGCATGGGCATAGGTGTAAGTAGATTTATAAGCCACAGCAGCAGCTTTTTGTGGCTCTTGCATTTAATCTGCTTACTGAACATCCTAAATTTTATTAGAGTTGAACAACACACATTCGTTTTTATTACGGGAAACACGACAAACAATGAAATATTTTTCGTTTCTACTTGGATTTCCACATCCAGACGGACTGCATGTCTTTAAATATGATGGAATGTTGGTTGAAAAAATTGGGAAACGGAATTTCGTGAGTAACAAAATCTAAAATAGGGATTACGTAAGTAACAAAATCTAAAATAAGAATTTCGTGAGTAATAAAAATCAAGAAAGCGAGAGAAGCTTCAAAAAACGGAATTTCGGGAGTAACAAAATCTAAAATAGGAATTTCGTGAGTAATAAAAATCAAAAAAGTGAGAGAAGCTTCAAAAAACGGAATTTCGTGAGTAACAAAATCTAGAATAGGTGCTTAGTCCGTCATACTGCTGTATCGAAGTTGGCAAAGCAAGAAGATATACACGTCTACGTGTTTAACTTCACATGATATGGTATCCATATAAGTGCATATGTACGAACAAAAAACCAAAGATGCAAAAATGTGATTTCTTTTCATATCATCGCTCACAAAAATACCAAGTTTTAGGTTGCCTCAAATGCCAAATGCTTAAAAATTATTACTATCATTACTTAGGGAAATGTATTTTGAGAGTGGTCTTAAAGCACTAGTATCTAATGCTATCTGCTTGACTGAAAACTCTGCTGCCCTTGAAATGTGAATCATTGAGTATTCAGTTGTTAATCCAGATTCTTTGCTCCAAAAAGGCTTATGAAATCATTTTTGCTAATTAGGAGAAGTAGGAATAATTTATCTTTATTTAACAAAATTATATCCACATATATTTACATAATTATTTATTCGGCTAAGCAACCATCTGTGGTACACAAAAAAGATTATTTTGCAGTTTAAATTTAAATTAATGATGTATATTTCATTTATAATAATAACAAGAGCATTACACAGCCTTAGGATGTCGTTTTTGTTATAATTTTATGGTTTGTTGGCTGCCTTGAGGGACGCCAGACGTCGCGGAAAATTCATCCTAGGTTAAATAGACCCCTAAATGATTTGTTATAATGATTATACTATGTGGTTTTAACTTAGCAATTTTAGTTTGCTTAGAATGCAGCTCTGAAATTGTTAAGTTGACCGAAATTGTTAAGTTGATGCACGCAGAGAGATTGTTTTAACATTGCTTTGATTTTTCCGTTTTCTTGTGATTTTCGGTAAGAGAGATGGTGAAGAAGAAGTAAAGGTGTGCTTTTCTGCACGGAAAACAAAGAAAAATGTGACAATGTTGCCTTGCAAAAATGATCGGAAATTTACAATAAATCAAGGGACAATAGTGACAATCCAATATTTACAAGTTTTTTTTTTATTTTAGAAAAGCGGTACTTATATACGTAATATCTTATCGTACTAGCTGCTATAGGTTCAACGAATTCGGCAAAGGTTACCAGTAACAAGCTGGGTTAAGAATTGCTTATCAAATAAATGAAGACTTTGTGGCGGATATTTCTCATGGACTCAGTTTGCATCCTTCGGATTTATTTCATGAATATACGAAGTAACCTCGTATGATTGAACAACGCTTACATTCGATGAGTTGTGCTGCTAAATTTATGCCAATTGATTTTGGTCCTTCCTCTCTGTTACGCGAATCATGTTTCTTTATGATGTGTAATTAGCAACTAGCGAAGTATAATAAAATCATATAAATATGGCCATCTACATTTGTATTAATTGTACTTATATTAAACGACTTCTTTGTAGCAGTTCACTCTTATTATATATAAAAGTTTATGTTCATATACATATTTATATATATAGTTACATCCATACGTCCATACATATTTACAATTAAATAAATTAAACGATAGCTGTTATACATTTTAATATAATAAATTCTGTATAATAGGTAAAAGAAAGAAAAAGAAAAAAAAATAATGGTATTTTAATATATAGGAGAGGAAAGTAACTTAAAGGGATCATCGGACACAACTTCGGGGTCTTCCGTGGGCATCATGGGCCGAAGGAGACCATAGACAGGGCAGGTATAAAAAGGCCCAGAGATTCAAGGGATTTCCGTCTGTCTGTGTGTTCGTTAAAGTGTATATAGAACCCCTCCCACATCTCCCGCACTAGCTAGCTCAGCAAAGGTACGTTCATCGGTGTCACACGCTTCCAATCCTCCTAAAGTGACACTTTCGAATTACGCTAAAATTTCATGCAGTTAATACTTTTCTATAGACAGGCAGGAAGGATATCGATAATACCCTTACACCCTTTCACCAATTACACCAATTCGTCTGGATTCAGGTGCATATTCTGTACGTTTGCCAAAACTAAAAGAAAGTGATGTGCTTCGAAATTCGTATGAACGGGTTCTTCAGTGTTTTGAAGGTTTGGAGAAGAAACTGAGCAACCATCCAGCAATCAAAACAGAATGCACAAATTTTATGAAAGAGAACATAGCATTGGGTTAGATCTTGTTTGCGATTTCCCCACCAAAAGTCAACACGTACTACATTATTGTGTGCATAAAGAAGACAACGCAATTACATCATCATGGGCAATTTTTGTCAGTTTAGCAAAAACTTCATCGGATTTTCCATTACTTTATTCCGGTCTTACAGTTTAATCAAAGCTCTTTAACGCACTTTTATGTCTGCCCAACGTAGCTTTCAAAAAAAAATGTATCGGTGTGTAAAGGTTTCTTATCCAGGCGACCATCTATTTGGACACACATCACGACATTAACACTTACGAATTGAATACCGTCAAATATGGAACTAAGTCCGCAGCATTTTTACCGTGGTACGGCAATTTCCCGTTGAGGCATTTCGTTTGGCTTCGGAGATTGAAAGACGAGCTTTTTACGTTGGCGGTTTAATTCTTGGCGATAATTCATTGGTCAAGCAATTGAAACAGGAGAGGAATTTATATCGTTATTGTAGAAAAGTCATTTTATAATTCGAAAATGGTGCTGTTTTATGTGAAGTTTCACTGACAGGTTATGAAAGGTTCTTCAAATATCACGTTATGACGCTAATGTAACCAACACTAAATTCTAAAGCAACGAATTAATTTTCTTGTTTTTCCCTACGATAAATTTAGCAACAAAGCGCTCCGTGCGCCTACTGTAGCTCGTCTCTGCGATCTCCTCGGTCTAACTGATCCAATAATTACAAGGGCCGAAATATATGCGAAGATTTTGTGAGAAAACAACCCGCAGTGGGATAATTCATTGCACTTGGTATGGTATTTAAAATTTTTTTGTCGCGCACAAGTTTGTGCTGTTTCATTTCGTATCGATGTCGAAGATAACATTACAAATTTATGTCACAATTTGAATTAGAAGGTGTCATCAAGACCTGCCGATAATATTCGAAGTCGAGAGTAGCATCGTTGAAAACTCCCACATACTCAAGCTCCAATTATCAACAGCTTTACTATTATCGGAGATTCCAAACCGCGTTATCGATTCACTGTCCAATGGACGTGAGATTCATTGTTAGTCGGATTCCTACGTCGTTTTATCATGGTTACTTGAGCAATCATTTAACACAAAAATTTCTCCTGCTAGCAAGGTATGTCCAATTAAATTGATTACCAGAAAAACAACCTTGCATTACGTTTCAAATGCTGCGCATCGTGGAATGCTTTCCCGGAAGAACTTCTTCATTCGATTATTTGGAAAAATAGACCAGACTTTCTAAGAAGCGATTTGTTCAATTGGCCAAAAAATTCAAGCTTTCTAACTGATCTACTGGAGAAAAAGCATACAGTTTTATTAAGCAGTGCTCTACACAATTGGTGGGAGAATTGTTGCTACCACAATTCATGTAGAAAGATGCAGCGTATGTTTGGGTATTTTTATACGTTCGTAACTTTGAAATTTTCATTAAATCAATAGACCAAAGGTGATCGTCTTACGCCTTTCGATTTGAAAATGCCTACGAACCCGTTGATTCGGCATATACTGCAGGCACATTTCGGAACAGAGTGCAAAGCGTCAAAGGCAAGAAAAAATATCTCATTCGCAAACTAACTTCAGTCACTTGCGTTTTTCGTTGGTTTTACTAATCTAAGTCGTGTTAGTGGGAGACTTGAGAACTGAACCTTGGATTTCGAATATTCGCCACCTCATCATAATACCAAAACTGCAATCGTTTCCTAAGGCGCTGTTCGTGCCTTACCATCAATGGCTATTGCATGCCTGGCCAGAATGCCTTCTCGCTACTATTCAGCAACAGTATTTGACTGGCGGTGGACGAAAGACCAGCATAATCTTCGATCGCCCATAAAACGTTACATTTGTATTTTCGGTTGTTTTTCAACAAAGGCTTCCCGTTTAGAATTTGTTCCTGACTTATCAAAATCATCGTTTCCTAAAGCGTTATGCGTGTACTAAGAGCGAACCCAAAATAATCTGCTCAGGGAATGCTAGAAATTTAACCAATGCCAGAAATGAATACACGAAACTAAAACAATTGCTCTTGAACCAGTTTCATGTGCGACTGGGCCACCAACAGTGCTTAAATGTTGGAACCGCACAGATACTCATACACAAAAGCTTATCATATTGTTCGAACGTGTGGGTATTAGCTGCAATAGCAACAAAGTTGCACTTTTCTTGTGCTGGTGGACCATCCACATTAACTTTTGATGATATTGCACACTTTGTTGTGCAAATCTTTGTGCGATCTTAAATTATGGGCTATTGTGTCCGTTTTCAGAGGGTCCCGTAGATATGGAGGTTCCAATGACGACTAGTTGATTAATGCGTTCCCCGTTTACTGTTGTAGCGGAACTTTATTTAAAAGACGTGAACATAAGCCGTTTAAATAGCTGGAAAGAAATTTGTCACATGCATTTTTTGGACAAAATGCAGCAATTCGTATCTCTCGCTTTATTTATTTATTTATTTATTTATTCTACTTATAGATGAAACTCAACTAAAAACAAATGACAGTCGAGTTCAATTGACTATTAAAGTAAATCTTAAATTATTTGTTATTAAAACTTAGTATAAGTATAATAAAACAAATAAGAAGGAAAAAAGAATAAAAAAGAAAAAAAAGAAAAAAAAGCATGCACACAACTAGCACAGAGCCACACCCACAAACGGTACAGGACCAAATTGCAAATGAACCCCTAAGCCATCGCACACATGCATAACCTTGGCAACCGATGATAGTTAACAACAATTAATTTTCGAATCGTTAGGGTTAAAAGCTAGTTTAAGTACGACATTGGTAAATCACGTGTATTGAGCAATGTGGCTTTAATCGACTTTAAAGAGTCCGATAATGAGAATAAGTCATAGACGTCATTTAGGTTTCTGCAAACAACTCTGAGCGGGTTAAACAGCTTATAATTATATTTACATTAACTAAGCTTAATGAAGATAAAGTGCCTAGAGAAGCGGTTAGGGATATTAAAGCTTATCTCACCAAGTAATAAAGATACCATCAATAGTACCATTTATTACTTTGATTACGAAGGAAACGCCAAGAATAAATCTACGTTTCTTAAGAGACAGAACAACAGCAGCAACCTATTTTCGTAGGGGGGAAGAGAGGCAATCCGATCCCAACCCAAATTCCTAAGGACAAACAGCAAGAATTGCTGTTTAACAGATTCAATTGAATCTACATAGCACCTATAAGGAGGAGACAATACAGCTGAGGCATACTCGAGTATAGGTCTAAACAAACACATGTACAACCTTTTGGTAATATAAGGATCATCAAGCTCTTTGGACCACCTCTTTATAAAACCAAGCGCCGAGCTAGCTTTGCTTAACGAGAGCTCAATGTGCGAGTTAAAACGTAACCTATAATCAAAGAGAATGCCTAAATCTGTGAAGGAATCGACGTCCTCCAACTTGTGCGAGTCTATGAAATACTGGGTAATGAATGACTTTCTGCTTGAGAAAGAAAACTTCTTACATTTATGTAGGTTTAGAGTCATATGATTCAACGAGCACCATGCAACAAAATTGTTCAGGTCAATTTGAAGCTGATGTGATTGCGATTGAATGGAAAAGGAAGTCTTCGAGTTTAAAGATAAGTAATTTACGGTTAACCAAATCGAATGCTTTGCTAAAATCAGTTTATATGACATCAGTGCGAGAGCCGCTAGAAAAAGCCTTGAAAACATGACAAGTAAACTCTAAAAGATTGGTGACCGTAGATCTTCCTTTTTGAAAGCCATGTTGGAGTGGAGAAATATACGATTTGATTTCAAAGTCAGGATTTGATGCTGAGTCACAATTCTCTCGAATAGTTTAGGCAAGACACTCAACTTGCCTCTATAGTTCTCAACACGTTGTCTACTCCCACTTTTGTGAATAGGAATAAGAAAGCTACTCTTCCAACACAGGGGGAAAAAACCTAAGTTCAAGGACTGATTAAAAATATTTGAGATAACACCACACAGCTCGACAGCGCAAGATTTAAGTACACATGATGGGATTCCCTCAGGTGCAGGCGCACAACTATATTTTAGGGAACTCAACCCTTTAAAAACGTCATCTTCAAAAATAATCAAATTAGGTATTGAAACCAAGTTAATTAAAAGATATTGGTAGATTGCTGATAAATCGAAATTAGCAGTCGAAAAGTTTCGTCGGAAGCACTCAGCAAACAGATTTGAAATTTCAAAATCATCCGAGGAATCAGAGGCGTTAAAAGAAACAAGCGAGGGATGTGTGGAAAATTTTTTTTTTTTGAGTTAATAAATTTAAAAAAGTATTTAGGATTAGCAAACAGAGAGGATTTAATGAACTGAAGGTATCTGCAATAATAATGGTTGTTGAGAAAGTGGAATCTATGCTTTGCCACCGAGTAAGCAAAATAGTCAAGAGCAGAGCCACTTTTCCAATATTTTTTGAATAGCGTGTTTTTTCTTAATAAGAACATTCGAAGCGACGTGTCACTGCTCACAATATTGCCGTCGACCATCTGGTTTTAACAAAGAATGAGAACTTGCCGTTTCTTAAGTGGCAATTTGTGCGAATCACTGAATTTATTTTCGCGTAGAATAGAATAGTCCGCGCTACAATCATCTGCATAGACACCAGAAACATGAAACGTGCACTAGCGAAATTAGCTGTTTTATCTACCGATGATAGTCTTGGTCTTGGCCTTTCAACGGCGGGGGGATGGGTACTTTTGCCCATATAAACTATCGATTCCGTTTGCCTTATGTAGACGTACAGTAATACGCTAGTAAATTGCACACAGTTTTTGTTCTTGTTTAGTTTTATTTAGTTGTAAGCTGTTTCTTTCTCACGCATACGTGCATATTTATTGTTATTCATTCATTTTTCAACCATCAAACATATCGTTTCAAAAAACAAAATATTCGTTTTCTGTTTGTAATCGTCCATTTGTTTGTTTTTAAGGACAACAAAATATCGGCGCAAAAAAGTTTGCATCAAACACAAACGGGGAGATAAGTTTACATTATGAAAAGGGAATATGGCAAGCTATTGATTTACTCTTTGGAGAGGAAGCAATTAGTATTACATGAAAGGTTAAACAACACTGCTCAAGTAAGATAGAACACTAAAAAGGCAGCGTAGTAGCAGTGTTTCATTGTCAGAAATTGGCGAATGACCCGCAAGAAACCTTTTCTAAAGTTTTGAAATACTCTTTGTTACGAAAACTGCTTATCTTTGCGGCCTGAGAAGACGTTGATTTATGGAACGAGTATTTCTTTTTTTTCCAGCACACTTGTTATTTTTCACCATCTTTTCTTATATTTTGTCCCACAATTTAGTAAGCTACATGCGAAATTTCTTACTTTTCACTAGTCGAAAATATATTTGTATTAATTTTTAGATCGTTTTTGTTCTTAAGAAAAGAGAAGAGTATGTTGACCTTTTAAGGCTTTGCAATATGCGAGTCATATTGAAATGTCGCTTTTGATTACCATCTTCTAATCCTTATTTTGACGGATTATAGACACCTTGTTCTCATTCTAGTGGTTTGCTTACCACATGCTTGATGTTCGCTAACTATCTAATCGTGAAAGCTATTGTCTCGCACTTACGGGCGATTGGCGTGCAGGAGATGTTTGGGAATTAAAGTGCTTCGTACCTAATGAAAGCAAAAGTTTACATGTATCTAATTTTCTAGTACAGAAGAGTAAAAGCCTTAAACTTAATGAACTGCTAGAGGAGCATTATTCATTTGAATTTTTACATGAGTGAAACAATTCCATATCGCTATGAAGGAATAAAAATAAGAACGAATGAAAATACGTTGTAAAAAAGTGAAAAAGTAGAAATAAGAAATAAGAAAGCTAAAATTACTAGTGAAGTTCATTGTAATCTTTTTTCCCACAATGAATTTAAAAAAGTCCAAACGTGCTGGATGAGGCCGCCCGCTATCTCTCTCTTCTCAGATCTACCTAATCCTCACGTGTTGAACATACAGAAGATATGCGCTCACAGATCAGTCATGTTAAAAAAAGGACAAACTGTGGTCCTTTCTCTTACTGAGATACCAAAATTGCTAACACAATTAAGCTACGAATGAAAGATTTTATTAAATTTGACAGCAGAAGCGCTCTATCCATAAAAAAGAACACCATTTATCATGCTTGCAGACTTGAAAATGTTTGGCATGTATCAAAATTAGATGCGAATTTTATTTTAATCGACTTGAAAACCAAGTAAATTTCATACATTTAATTTTTACACTAAATTGCTTCAATTTTCTTCAAAACATGTTAGAGATTAGGCGTTTTTGTCATACATGGGCTGAATATTACATGACAATTTTTGTGAGCGCTAATGTACAAAAAATAGATCCAAATTTGATCTAGTTAAGTTTTATATTCAATTACGCTTACAAACCGATTTTCATTATAAAATACCAAAAATTTGACGTTTTTGGCATATAAAGTCTTATTTCTCATTAGAACCCTTGCACGGGGTGGAATTAAAAAGATAGTACTACATGGCTCAAACCCGTTAAAGGTGATCTTTGTGGCAGAGTATTATTATAAATTTTCAGCAAGAACTATTGAAAATTGTGCTTAGTAAATAAGACGTTATTTTGGGACTGCTCGAAGACGTGATCTAATCCGAACCATATTCAATAGGATTCGTCACTTGGCCAAAATATGTAAATGTACCATATTTCATCTAAATATCTCGAAAATTACAGGTTTTAAGCTGTAGGAGCAGAGCAAACAGGGCTTTGATCGAGATGGCACGATGTTTATTAAAGAACTCAAGTCCACCACAATCCTTATGGAGCGATGCAGTGAATGTAATCATATATAGAATATAAGGAATCGTCCAGCAAAAGTACTTGGTAACATCACTCCATTTGAAAAACGGACGTGCACAAATTTATGCCTAAAACTATAAGATTGAAATTTGTTGGATTTTGCGCTGAAGGCTGCAAATTCTACAGTATTCAAAGTAAAGAAATTCCAATTGGTCGTGATGCACTATTTTTGAAAAGACGTTTGATCCATTTGAATATTACTAATGACGATAAGATAAGATGAGAACATTATGTTTGATATATTAATACCTTTCTGTAAAGACCCAAACAATCAAAGTTGTACATGTAATTCTGAAATAAGAGAACCGAACGAGATGATGGCATAAGCAATGATGATGATGCTTCTTTTGTTAAAAATAACGAAAAGCAGAAGTTTTGGATATAGAAAACTTAACTACAAATAAGAAAACAGGCGGTAACGTTGTTCAGAAAGTGGAATGCAAATGTTGAATACGATTATGGAAAAACTAACTACTGTTGAACCGTCGTTAAGTTCAGAAAATTCAAAGCACGGAAAATTCAGAGATGAACGGAAAGATCGAAACATTTACAAGAAACAAGCCTTGGAACTTATGAAGATAGAAAATGCTTTCGAATGTGAATGGATATTGGTTTCAAAGTGAAGGAGAATGCACAAGGTTGTCCTCGCAAATACCATCTTAATTTTTAAGAGGCTGATGTTCTAATAATACAACATTTTCCATGGAGGCTATTATTGGCTGTTCAACAACGCATGTTAGTCAACCACATTCATCTACTGCTTACTTAAATGGAAATTTGGCAAATAGAATTTATATGATTAAACCACCATTTTTTGAATGAAAAAACTCTATAAATCAAATTTACAAAATAAATCTTCATATGGATTACAGTAAGTAAGTTTGGCATTTATACAAAAAATGTTACCATAAAAGTGAGATGAAAAACATCATACACAATTTAAACAATCTTTTGAGCCACAACAGACCGTAGGCATATCAAATATCTCCTTGGATTAGAAATTGAAGGTGATTGTTTGCGAGACGACTTCTTTTTTTGGATTTAGTCTTAAGTAATATACTGACGCTTATTTTCGATTTGAAAGCTATAAAGAAGCTCTATTCCAATCATTTAGCACCCAAATTTTTTCCGAGTTACCAAGCACTAACAAAAGAAAATTTTATAATGTATTACAATAAAGCTAGACTTTTCTTCATATGACCAACACAGCTATTTTAACTCCTTATCTACAAGAGAGGATGTAGACGAATGCATCAATTTATTCACTGTGCGCATAACAGATGCTCTCCAACGCTCAAAATATTTGAACTGTTTAGCCATATACTGTCCTTAATAGGAAACAAGAAGACAATGCAGTCGTCATCATCAATAAGTCGATTTTATAAACACCTTTGATTACGCCCTAGCCAGGGCAAAAACGCATTATGGGGCCGTAAAGTGAGTAATTTAGACAAAGGAAGTAATCCATTTTGGAATATAGGCAAATTGCTGTGCAAAAAACCCAATGTCATTTCGCCACTCAACTATTGGCATATAGCTATTGGTATATAGCATACTATTTTTAAGTAATGATAAAATACAATATTTTGCAAAAAAATTTCTACAAAATCAAAAAATCTCCTGCAAATTAGGCTCTTGTGCAAGAACTCATATGGTCAGTTCGGTGGTGGTGAGATTGATGTCAATTTTAGTTCTTCGCTGAGAGGATCACTGCGTAACTGATGATACTTAGTGTGTGAAACACGCCCAAGAAAGTCTGCAGGTATGGATGAGTTTGAAAATATTGCTGATGATGTCAGCAGTTATCAACCCATTAGTCTCTTGGGTTCCTTGATCAATATATTTGAAAGGGTTGCGAAGAGCAAATCATTAAGAACAATTTCTAAGAAAAATATTACAAATGAAAAGTTTGGCTTTAGACGTCGTTACTTCACACCAGCTAGTACGCATATTTCGTCATGATAACAACAAATTTGACGCTAAGCAATTCATTGGCTTAGTTTTATCGCATAATGGTCTGGCTTTTAAAATAATGTAACTTGGTTTTTCGCTCCTTGAAGTTACGATGATGCAAATAATTTTGTTTGAGGATGTTTTCGCTTTTCTCTTTTAAATAAATGTTTTGATTTGTTAGCTATTCATCCTGGTGTTTCGAAAGAATGCCTTCTGGGTGCAATTTTGTAGTCGATTTTTTTTCTGATTTCCCAAAACTTGTTGTATATGTTGAGAACATCGGCATACTCATCGCATGAACTTGCTTGTGAAGCTATTAATAAGTTACAATTTGCGATTAGTATAATGTCTACTTATGTAAATAAATGGAAAATAAAGTTAAATGCAGATAAGACGTAAATCAAGTCCTGCTTCCTCACTTTATCTGGTTTGTTAGTTCAAAGTAATGAAATTCCTTGTTCTGACCACTTTTAGTACTTGGGCTTTGCACTGGATAAAAAGCTAATATCTCGCGATCGTATTCAGCTTAGTAAAAGCAAATGTTACATCCCCTTAAAAATGCTATCCATTAATAAATTTTTCAATTTATAATAATATAGAATTAAACAAAAAAAGCATTCTTAAAAAAGTATGTAAATATGTTAATATGTAAATATGTAAATGTTGATCTATTCTTTCTACAATAAAACAAGTTTTCAACTTTGAAACAAAGAAACAAGTAAGACAACTAAGAAAATTATATTCAGTCGTGTCCGAAACTTTTACCGTTATCCTAAAAAGACAAAAAAAGTAGAAGAACTACATTTCCATGCTCTGTAATATTGGGTGGGTGCGGCTAGTTTTTTTTACGAGGCGGATTTTGTCCGGCTATCGGTCTGTCTGTCTGCATTATGTTGTCCGTCAAAATGAAAATGAAGCTATAGACTTCAAATTTGGCAGAAACTTTGGAAGTTCGTGTGGTCTGGTATTAAAAATTGGCCAAGTCATTCAGTGGACACGCCCAAAGTACCCGTAAACTTAGAGCATCTCAATTTTTCAAAGGGAATAAACTATTGGATTCCTGCTCATTTCTCATAATCAAAAATGGAAAAAATTGACCACGCCTCCTCAATATTATAGTGCATTAAAATTTTATTTCTTTTTTCAAAATTTAAATTGCTAACTAATTTTAAATTTGAAATCTGTTCGTCTGTCCACCTGTCCAACAGTGTAGCGTCTTTGGTAAACATCGTCCAGTTCGCAAAAGTAAAAGTATCGCCTACGAATTTGGAAAAGAATTTGGAAGTACCCTAAACTTTTAAAAGGAAATACGCATACACGCCTACAATGTCCACACGCCTAATGGAGAAAAACGTTTATTTTGAAAAGAGAAAAAATCAGCCGAGCATAAAACTTTAGTTCATTTATTTTTTGTCTTTGTTTGCTTAACGGTGATGGTTATAAAAGATACGACCAAATATAATTTTCTTACTTGTTTTTATTATATCAGTTCTTTTAAACGTAAAATAACACAAATGTTTCAAGAGTAAAAAGTGGTAATTGCATAGTTCTTCAAGTTTTGCACTTCCATTCTTCTTAATGTACCTCTTGTATTTACCTTAATATTGATATGATGATCTCCACAATGATAATGATCTAATTGGTGGCAAGATGATTCCTGCTGATTTGTCTGATATTGGTGTTAGTTTGGTATTTGGCGATCTGTGGTTTCTTATTTTCAGTGTTTCCCTATTTTACCAACTTCACTCCAAATTTTGATTTATTTTTTTATCTTGTTCATTTATTTAGATTCTTTTGTTTGCAATAACATTTCTATGCCCTACACCAACCAGTTATGATAATTGAGTATTTTTCTTTACTTTTATTATTTCGATATATATAAATATACATATATATTCACAACTGTGTTTCAAGGCCTGCAATACTAGCTGTTACGAAATTCGCATTTTTCCTTTATAAGAGAAATATATATATATATTTATATTCCTTTTTAAGAGAAATATACTTGCACATTTTCACTTCAAGATTCTTTATTTACAATCAATTTCTTTAAGGGTAGGATTATTTACATTTTACTCTGGCAATACTCACGACTTCTCAACTCTAATATTATTTTTCGACTCAAATGTTACTGTCCGACTCACTCTGCCTTCCGCAAATATTCTATTTATATACATTTTTACAAGCATTTATGGCTTCATTTTTAATCGGTTAACCTGCTTTTCCGCTAATTGTTTTCCTTGGCCGGCAGCTGCATGACGCGCCGCGAATGTGCACTTGGTTTTTCCCTTTCTAGGGAATTTATTATTTAGGAAAATCAATTAGTTGGAATGAACTTTATTTGGGATTTCCGTAACATTACCTTCATATTACAATAGTTTTGATCTCATACATTTACTAAAAAATTTTTAAATTTTCGATTATCGATATCATATTCCCACTTAAAATAATACTAAATAGTATTCTACAGATTTTTACAGAATTTTAAGAAAAAGAGTTTCGCCAACACAAGAATAAGGAAATAAGGGACAGTTAGCTGTGGCTTTTTGGTTATCATTGATAAGTTTTTTACTTTTTTTTGTAACCGTATATTTATTCAGTAACAGTTGCAGTTTTTTTATTCCTTCTTCTAATCTGCTTACAAAGGTAAAATAATGTCGACACTTTTCTTTTAAAAAAGAGGGAAATAAATATTTTTTTTCAGTTCATCAATTCGTTTTTAGGATTATATATTTTTTTCATTTTACTAAAATAGACCTTTTTCCAGTGAGTTTAATTTACTTTCTATACCGCTTTATAATAAATTAATATCAAAAATTTTAATTTCCGTCCTGCTTCCGAATTTGTAATGTTTATTTTTCTTTTTTGTGCGTTTATTCCTTGTTGACGTGTACACTCAGACTAAAAACTTGCTAAGTTGCTATCACAAAAGGTTAGTATCACAATTATCATCAAAAGTGAAATCATCTACAATTATCTTTCACCCCTCTTTTCTAGAAAACAGATCAACAGCGTCTAATCTATCATGATTTCACAATATTCTTCAACGGCTCGCGGACTGAAGTCGTGTACATTGATTTTAGTAAAGCCTTCAACGTGTTCACGATAACCCAATGATTTTTAATCTTGAATCACGTATTTTTCAGAAAAAAGTTTTGGAATAACATAGAAAAAGCAATACAAAACTCTACATGTGAACTATAAGCATTCTATATACATTTCACTCATTTTTAAATTGAACTGAGCAAGTAAAACACTCTTAACTATACTATATCTACCATTTCAGAGGAATGCAACCGACACAGGGCGAAGTGGATTGTTTCGGACTTGTCGGCAATGCGAAGTCTCTGCAATCTATAGTATAGCCAGAAATTACAACGCACCGTTTGCAACTCGCGAAAGCCCAACTTCAAGGTCCTTTTTACAAGATTCATATACTGTTTAATCAAGTGTGTAACACGTTACCATACGAAAAATAGCGGTAGCGCCGAAAATCAATGTGTTCATAACGACAAATTTGTTGTGTGTGCCTAAAATCGCCCGATACACGCCTTTCGGTAACGCCCGTTATCGCCCGTCGGCAAGTGGACGTGATTTCGGATGCTAGTCTGCAAGCGAAACACTAAAATATGTAACGTATTAATTAAATATGTTATACAATGATGTAAATTGTTGATTCACGAACCTAACGCATGTTTTCCGGCCTGGCTCGTCGGATGGGTTGGGTAAATATTTATATTAGGTTCGCGATATTTAACTGTTTCGCTACACCTGTCTCATTATTTTAAAATAACATGCTTACTGAAAATTTTAAATTTGAAATATTTTACAAAAAAATTTATAATTGTGCCCTGTCCATTCTGCCTATCCCTCACCCCTCAGTCACACCCCCCAAAGAAGTCTCACCAGTTTTCAGGTATTTCAATTATAATACATATTTAATGTAGATTTAAAAGGAAATTAGGTAAAATAACAACAGAAACACATCGTTTTCAGCTAAGAAAAAAATTATACATTCACAATTTTTTTTTTTTTTTAATCTAAAAAAAATCAAGACATTTGTTTTTTAAGGATTAAGTAAAAGTGAACTTACCACATTCACCAACGTCGATGCGCATCGTCGCCGCTGAAGGATATAATCAACATTACAGAAATAATTTTTTTACAAAAAAAATTAAGGAAAATTATATACAAAAACAACAAAAACAAAAAAAAAGGTCGTCACTCCGGATCGTAAACACCTTGTTTAAATTTTTGTGTTCAGTCTCTATATTTTTTTTTTTATTCCTTTCTTTGGCTGGTATCCCCCTTTTTTTTGCGTCTTAGGTTTCCCTTTCTGCTACTCCATGGGTAATAAAAAAAACAGAGCGAAATGCACATTCGCGTTGAATGTATTTATATATAATTTTTATGCGATCCTTCTTAATTTTTTCCCGATTTTCAGTTTGTTTCTCTTTCATTATGTTTTCCAAAATAGCCGCGCGAAATGCAACTTCGTGTTTAAAGTCTTTTTATATCATTTTATGCGATTTTTCCCTTTTTAAAATTTTCTTTTTTTTTCCGAATTACAGTTTCATTTTTTTTTTTTTTGAAAGCAATCCAAAATTTTCTTAATTTCAATGAAAATCACTTCTGTTCGGAAAACACATTATTTCAACTGCTTAAAAAAAAAAGCTTTTTTCCCCCTTTTATACCTTTTATACCTTTTTTTTTCTTTTTTTTTTTGACAAATAAAACCTTTTTCTTTTATTTTATATATATATATATATATTTTTTTTTTTTTTTAATCTCCTATAGTGTATATAGTATATTACAAATATTTGTCTTGAAATCTATCCTTTTTATAGCAGAAATTATTTACCAAAAATTGTTTTCCTATTTTCCTTAACAAAATCGTTACATATCAATAAGGTTTTTCTCAACGAATTTTTTTTCCAAGCTTTTCTAGCTTAAGCGCTAATTATATTTAAAAAATACTAATTTCTTCGGAACAATAGTGTGGAAAGGGCCTGATTTTCACCTCGATTATGGAACAAAATGGTTGAAAAAAACTGTGTAGGAACATAGGTGTGTGTAGACAATTTAATTTAATATAAAGCTAAACTTCGGAGACATTGGTTGTACAATTTTCATTTCTCAGGTGTATAATAAAAACAAACGAAATTTAAAAATTGACTGGAGTAAAAAAATGTATTCAAATATAAAATGTGTACACTCCGTGAATGGCAGAAGAAGCAGAATTCAAATACGTGCTTAAATATATGTATGCGTTCTCATGCGCATTTAAAGCAGAACATGTATATTTTTGTGAAAGTAGATATGTGTTTCAAACAGAAGACAATGGCCAAATTACGATTTAAAAGCTTCCCTATTGCACCATATTATTTATAATCCGATTTTGTGTTTGGTGGTTTTAGTGCATAACATTTCAATTCTTCCCTTTTCTCTAATGTATGTTCATGTAAATCCTAGAATGCATTTTTTGAAAAAATATATATAAGCGTCTACTTCGACAAATGTGCTCAATCTTTTACGATGATTCATATTTAACAAAGCTGAATTACAACGCATTCTGTAACAGTTACAATTGGTAAGCAGTGGTAGTTATAATCACAATATTGACAAAGTCACTATTAAATAAAGTTGAGTGCGCATCTATTCTAAACCAGGGGTTAATAATGTAATTGTGATATTGCCACTGAATTTCAATTTAGAATAGATTGTGCCATTGTAAACCAATAAATGTCAAATTTTCGCCTTGTTTTCCCATTATTTTTTCGAAGAAAAGTTTGAAAGGCGAAAGCCATACATAACTTTAAATCAAATGGCTCTCAACGTACGCCTTCTTCATAATCAGTGCCCAGCTCAAATAATCTTTTTGCTTATAAAACGTTCGAAAACTAATGACCAGTCCTAGATTTTATTCTGTTATTATTGTTAATCCTTTGACCTCTTGTATTCCTCGGAAATTGCTGTTAATTTTTTACATTATCGCCAGTTGCATGAGCCGCTTTTTTGGTTAAGTATTTCCGTAAGTCACAGCATGTGTTAAAATGTGAATTATTGTTGATCAATCCAAACATATAAATTTAGACTGACACTATTTTTCACACTTTTTGTCTAATTTTCCTTTCCTTTTCCTTGGAACTTGAAGGAACCAGGAAATTAAGTAAACAAGTCGCACTGATTTTAGTCGACTGATTGTCATGCCAAAATTATATTGCGTATTTATAGAACAATTAAAACGAATAACAATAATATTTGTCCGTGGGAAATAATAAATTTATGCTTAGATTAACAAAAAAAAAAAAAACGCTTCTCTTACATAAACGTGCGCAATGTTCTTAGAATTGCAAACACTTATGTATGTACAATTGATGTTCTTAACAGCATGACTAATCCTAGTTTGCTTTCAACATTTTACGGAATTTTGTTTTCCCTAAAGCTTGGTAGATTTATTCTATTTACTTTTATTTCGTAATGATACGAGTGAAGCTTTTGTGATTGAGTTAATTGTCATTGATAGTGACTGTGAAGGGAAAACTTGGCGAACTTAACTTGGGGTCTAAAGCCTTAATACTGACGGTAATAGTTTACTCATAATAATGTGAAGTAAACTACTTTCCATAACATAATCATAAAACATATATTGAATTATAAAACTTAATCCAATTTAGCTGAAATGTAATATATAGCTGAATCGAAAAATGAATATGTAAAAGCAAAAACAGCAGAATATATAAAAGGAAAAGTCTAATTCAATTGAAAATTAAGCAAATTAAATTAAATTAAATTGTGTTATCTGTTCAAAATTTCGTCTTTATGACTTGGATCTTGCCATCAGCTGAAGTATTCTTTAGAATATTTTTTGACTCTTATTTCGTTCCAAATTAACCATAACGATACCTGATAATATAATATTCTTTAGCTAATAATTTACCTCTCGGGTTTATAAGAAGCTGAACAAAGTCGATTAAGTTAAACATGCAAGAATAACATCGATGATGTTTTTTTATTATTTTTCAAAAATGTTTTTCTTCTTAATACTTAACTATATGTCTGACAGGTTTATCGAATATTACTACTGTCTTTCTTTATTCCAAAAAGAATTGTTGGAAAATTCACACTGTAAAGAACTCACACTGTTAGAGTGAATTTGTTACTCTCTTACCTTTGTTATTTTACTTATATATATTACCAGATTAATTTTAAACCTATCGGAAGCCAGGATGGTTGGAAGCTTCACTATTTTGACGAACGTTAGGGCAGCATAGATCAGTATGACTTATGAATTGAAGAAACCTATCTTAAGTCCCCTTTAGCAGGAGTGTTTTTGGAATTTAATAAAGTTTATGGATTTATATAATTTTATGAACGAATTACATGTGATCGATAATTTATCAAGTTAAGATAAAACCGAAGATGATTAAGAAAATTCCCACTCCGGAGAAATTTTTAATCTTCACAAAAACAGGGACATATTATTTGCATATAAACAGGTGTAACGGTGTTTTCTGGGGTAGGATATAGCTCAGCCACTCCAGAGTCCGTTCCAAGACAATTTGTAATGTAAATTTCGGGTTTGTTCTTAATTTGTTATATTTATTTTATTGATGTTATTTATTTTGTAGAGATTACAAAATCGTTTTCAGAGCGGTAGGAGGGAAAAAAAAACAGCTTGGTGGCACAACCTTCCTTGTTGATATATTTAAAAAATTTCTTCCGTACACGTTTGCTCGATTTCGCGGATTACTGTAAAGATACAAATACGCAAGGATCATAGCAGCCGCGGGTCCTCGTCAAAACGAACAGAGTGTTCACCAGTCCTTCAGGTATGGCGATTAAAGCTAAACCAGCGCATCCCCTATCCGTAAAGTAAACAAGAAAAACCCTACTGGTCAAAGTCAGCTTGTTGTATAGTTTGTGCTTTACTTACCTCGACGACGGCTATGACACAAAAAAAGACTGAGCGTGTTGCGACACGCCCTTTTATAGTGGCGGCCACCAAACTATTCCGTGCATTACCAACATCGAAGAATGTGAATGGCGCCTTTTTATGTCCGCTACAAATAGCACAAGTTCTAGGTTCAAGGACAAAATCTACTCGACAATAATAGTTTGACAACAAATGAACTGTGCTAAATTTGAACCACCCCGACCTGTGTTTTGAACTCTATCACATATAAGAATAATAAGGTCCTTGTGCCAAAAATTTAAATTTGTTAAACGTAACCCAATGGTAACCGTTTAAGCCCTTTTGAAGTTACGTCGAACATTTTGAATATTATATTGTAAAGACGAGATCGTGTTTTAAATAAAAACGGAACCCCAGCGAATTTACTCGTGGTAATAGGCGCTTGCTCGTAGCGGGTATTAGCACATTAAAACATTTTTTCAAATTATATGAACCAGCCATGAAATCCTCAAGTCAATATGTGGCTATGAAATTTAAAACCAAAACTCGGAACAAGATAAGTCAACAACTGTAAATGAACAATAAAAAACAAAAAATATATATAAATAAGTAAAACATATTGTTGATTTTCTTTGTTTTTTTAACTTCATTCATTTTGAAGATGTAAATTAAAAGATAATAATAATTCATTACTATTATAATAAAATAAAAGTTTACGTTGACTTTTTTGTTTATTCTAAAAACATATGCATTTTGTTTACAATTTCAAGGAAAGGTTCTCAATTTTCTCGGTTTTTTTCACAAAGGTTCTCAATTGTCTCGGTTTTAACATATGCTTTTGTTTACAATTTCAAGCAAAAAAAAATAAAAACTGTAAAATAGAGAATAAGGTTAGTAAAATAGAGAATAAGGCTAGTAAAATAGAGAATAAGGTTAGTAAAATAGAGAATAAGGCTAGTAAAATAGAGAATAAGGCTAGTAAAATAGAGAATAAGGCTAGTAAAATAGAGAATATTCTTATCTACCTACTCTTAGATGTGTCAGCTTAGATTCGATCACACTTGTCTGTTCGAACATGTTTGTTTGCCTTCATACGCTTTTGTATAATATTTACATCTACCTGCTTTCTTTCCTTATTACTATGCGCGTTTGCATTCCTATGTTTTTACTTATTCTATGGTTACTATGCCTTCTGTACAGGATTATCCGTTAGGTATATTTCTAGGCGTATTTACGGTTATACAGTTTACATAGTTGTGTATTTACAATAGTATTCTATTCAATGATTGATTAACTGTATGTTTGTGTGTATGTATGTATGTATATAGGGAAACAAAGTAATATTTAGTAAGGAGGCGAAACGCTTCCTTACACAGGTAACATGAATAGGAAAATTAATTAATATAATTCCGGTTAGGAACTGTATAGGTTGACGGACAGACGATGGGCAAAGATCGAAAAGAAATCTTAGGAAGGCATATAAACAACAAGAAGTAAAGTGTCATTTTCTTTTTGCGTGTGTGTAAAATGAACCCTAAATTATACAAGGAAAGAAACTTGGTGGTACCCAAGTGAAATACATAAATGAAAAAACAAGCAAGAAAGATATATGGTGGGGGGGGGGGAGGGGGGGCTGCATCTGCCATACCCACCAGTATGCTTTTCGGATTCTAGTCTCCAAGTTCTTTTACTCAATAGCCATATCGCTGGTAATAGTAAGAAAATTTTAGTTCATTTTAATTAAAAGAAAAAAGAGGATAAGGAAAGTTACGCAGTAAAATTAAAAATGTAAAAAAAATGACAAATGTGTCCATAATTACGAAAGTGTTGTAAGTCGTATATTTCCTGTTTTTTTTCGTTACTGGTGGTGTATAATGAAGGTAATTTAATATTACCTGGTTCTCCTCTTTTAGGTGAAAAATCCAGACCGTGGAATTTCGAATCATCTAGAGAAATTTAATAGATCATCTTATAACGTTCATTTTCCAGGAATCTCATCCATTGAATTTGCATTCACCCGCGGTAATTTTTCCTCTTCTTGTCGTTGACTCTTTTAGTGGTTTCGCCGAAATAAAACTCGGTCGCGAAATTCGGTTTACCGAAATTTTATTTTTTCTTCTAGGCTTTTCTGCTCGAGTTGCTATGTAATATTATTTTTTATTTTCATTTTCACCAACCCAAAACCACCGTCTTTCAGTGGAAAGGAATGACCAGATACGAAAAGATGTGGTCTATCTTTCCAATTTTATTATTTGATGACTGATCAATTTTCATCCATATTAATGCTATTTTATTGTTTCGATTTTGACCTGAGCAAGCAGCGCGGTAAGCTATTACGAGTTTTCATCAGCTGCATGACGCACGTAACGCCCCATGAATGTGTTTTTGGTTCTCCACTTCTTTAGAATTTAGTTTCTTAGAAAACCAACTAATTTTCATCAAATCCTAATCAGAAAAATGGCTTTTTCGTAACAATTTATAAATTATTTTCCAACCAGCAATTACTTCGGAGGAGCCTAACTGAATTCATGTGATTTCAAAATAGAATTAAATGAATTCCGTACATTTTTAGATAGATTGGAATGTGTTGTCGTTTCTGTTATTGTATGTTGGCATAATGTGTACTTCAATAACGCGTCAAAGAGGGGCATGCGCCATTTCAAGGTTGTATGCACATAATTTCTTCAAATTTTTCACTTAGACCACTTTCATAATTAACACTAAATGAAATCCATATAATGTTGAAATCACATCTAATTATTAATCTATCTAATGGTTAATTTTTGATGATATCGTAAAAATTACACTGAATTAATATAGTTTAAAATAATCTGGTGTAAAATAAACGATAAACTGTTTATTTTTTAATTTTCACTAATACTACTTTCATAACTATTGGTACCAATAACATATAATAAGATTAAAATTCGCTATTGTACTAGTGATCGCATGATTAAAAACACTATCGTTTTATTTCCTAACGAAAAATGCTAACAATATTATCAATTGGCATAAAGTTTGTACCCAAAGTGGGAAACCGCAAGCTTCGCATACAACTGTAGGAATTAGCAATGTGTGTGATTCACAGAAGTGTAAACACATAGAGAGTTATAGGAGATTCGCGTTAAAAACAGATAAATATTTCTTTTATTACTGTCGTGAAGATCGAAGACATAAATTGTTAAAGCGAAAAGAAACAAAGCTGGTGGTGCGTAATTTTTCTTTTGTAAAAAAAAAAATTTGCTGTTCAAAGTCACTGTTCTTTGAAAATTCCTGCGAAATCTTATTCGATTGACTTGTTTATCATTCTTATTTTTTTAGAAAATCTATTTTATTTGCATTTTCGTTGAATCATTTATTAATGATATAGTACATTTTAATATAAGCGTTATAAAAAAAGGCAAAGAAGAAAGAATAATAATACTCGGCACTTTTTGTGTTGATCTATTTAGGTTTGGTTTAGCGAGTTTTGCCAAATATAGGTTTTTGTTTTTAACTGGATATCGGTAACGGAACAATAGTGCAACCGAACGCATATTTAAAATATCGTTAGTCCAGATCAAATCGAATCAAAAAAAATAATAAAAATTCCCAATAAATATTGTGCGTATTAAAACGTAAATGGAAAACCCTACAAAAAAAGAAAAGTATACATTGCAAAAAGTTCCCTTTAGAGAAACTTTTAAATCAATATATAATTTTGCGAAAATTAATGGTCAAATTGAGGGCAAGAACCTGCAAATATTAAAAAATTAGAAAAATGTACGGCTCTACAAATGCATAAAATATAAATTTGTCGTATATTTCGGAACTGTCAGAATTCGAGACAGTCGTTATCGACTTCTCTCGGTTATTATTCTTTGTCCTATTAATTATCCACTCTAATATGAAATTTGTGTCATTGAAATAAGGATATGACGATTACTCATCGGATAGAGATCTTCTTTAGCGGTTTGAATAATAATTAAATTCCTATTAATTAATTAAAACAAAAAATTGTTAACGACTTAAGGAATTGAAGTGTTTAGTAAAACCTTAAGCAAATTTGTTGACGTCCGCCGATATAATCGGTTGAATACATAACTGCTTGTTTGAAACCCGCGTGCCAGCACTTGTGTTTCTTGAGCATATAATATATATTATATTATATTTATATATTATATAGATTATATATGTTATATATATATATTATTATATATTACATATATTATATATATATATTTTCCTCCGGGAGGAAGAGACCATTATCTTAATATACGAAGGAGTTGGTGACGTTTTTTTGCAGAATTTCATGTATACACCTAAAGAAAAAGAAAAGGGAAGAATTGTTTTCTTCGTTTGCTTTCTTTATTCTATTGTTACGCATTAAAAAAATCCTTTTAAACAAAAACTATCGATTCCAAATCTCACCTAATTTTGATTAAACAATCTAAGCTCTATTGAATAAACACCCGAGGTCTTGCCAATTCGGGGAAATTGTCTTTTCTTCTGTCAGAAACGAAGAAAATAAATAAATTCTAAGAAAATCGATTATTATTATTTAAAAAAAATTTTTGAAAATTCTATACGTTGAAAAAAAATGGATGGAATAGAAGGTATGTAAACATTATGGAGTTTCATTACTTTACATGGAATAAGGTGACCCAGTTTAACGAAACTTGCAGTGAAAGAGCTTTGCAATTATTGAATAAAATCTGCCAGCAAATATTTATATGATGGCGCACGTGCCTAGGACAACATGGTTCTATATATTCCGCAAGGACGATCTGTTGTAGTATACAAAAAATTTCCAATTGGGCAAGGCGGGGGACGCCCTTGAATTATGACAACGATGGGGAAAATTTTTACGTCTGCTAGAAATAAAGAAAAGCATGAAGCAGCAACAAACGTTATGGGCATCCAGAGTTTCAAGTGTTGTACGTGCTCTAACACCTACACACCGAATCCGAGGTAAAGGCAAGGAAACAAATCCTTGATGGAGTGATTAATCAGACAACATATTTGATTTAGCCAGGGGGCAATCGGAAGGATTACCATTAGTTTGTATGAACTGCATAGAGTTAGACGATGGTACGAAAAACTGCTCGAATATTATAACCTCAAATCAATGAAATACCGCGTGTAAGGAAGCGTTTTGCTTTCTTACTAAAAAAAAGTAAAAACGAGTCCGTCCGCACAAATGTAGTCCGTCCGTTACAGAAGTTTTACTACAATCATCCTTCTCCCGCCCAAGTGACAAGTATTACTTTGTTTCCTTATATACATACATACACACACACAAACATACATTTAATCAATCATTGAATAGAATACTATTGTACCTATGGAAAGTAAAGCATTAACGCATTAGATTTTATAAAAAAACAAAATACATATACCACATAAATGTTCTCAAAGTGATAGGCACACGCTATATTATTGTAACCATATAAGCATGCGCTATTGTAAATACAGAACTATATAAACTATATAATTGCAAATACGCAACTTTATAAGCTAGTTAAGAATATACCAAAATGCATAAAACATACCTAACTGGTAACCCTGTACAAAAGGTATAGTAGCCACAGAATAAGTAGAAACATAGGAATGCAAACGCGCCTAGCCATAAGGAAAGAATGCAGGTAGATGTAAATATCATTCATAAGCATATGAAGGGATAGATCCCATAAAATGAATTCATAAAGGCAAACAAACATGTTCGACCAGACAAGTGCGATCAAACCTAAGCTGGCACATGTAAGAATAGGTATATCAGAATAATATTGTAATGACGGGATATCATTGGTGGCCGCAACTATAAAAGAGCGTTTCGCAACACGCTCAGCATTCAATAGTGTCATAGCCGCCGTCAAGGTAAGTAAAGCGCAGACTATCCAACAAGCTGACTTCGACCATTAGGGTTTTTTTTTTGATTTTACGGATAGGGATGAGCTGGTTTAGTTTTAATCACGATCCCTGAAGGACTAAAAGGACTACTGACTCTACGGATAGGGGATGAGCTGGTTTAGCGTTAATCGCCACCGCTGAAGGACTAAAAGAACTACTGACTCTACGGATAGGGGGCGTGCTGGTTTAGCTTTAATCGCCATCCCTGAAGGAGTAAAAGGACTACTGACTCTACGGATAGGGGATGAGCTGAAGGATTGGTGAGACTCTTTTTGTTATGACGAGGCTCAGTGAGGAACGGACCCGCGGCTGCTATGACCCTTGCGACATATTCGTCTCTTTGCAGTAACCCTCGAAATCGAACGTGAAGTAGAACAAATGCGTGCGAAAAGAATTTAAATATATCAACAAGGAAGGTCGGGTCATCAAGCTGGTGTTCCCTCCTACCGCTCTGAAAGAGATCACATTGTAATTTCCTCAAAAATAAAATATCAAGAACAAACCCGACGGTCCTATTCATCTTTTAATTACAAATTGTCTTGGAACGGAGTCTGGAGTGGCTGAGTTATACCCTGCCCAAGAAAACCCGTTACACGCGAATGGAAGCTAACAAATCTATCGAAAGCGGACACAGCTGGTCCGTCGGTACAGAACTCCGCATAGTCCGAAGTGGGTTACCGATTATAATGGTAATCATGTGGCAGGACAAGCCGCTGACGTGGTGCAGGAATAACAACCGTCAGGAATGACTTTTTTCCTTTCTTTCTACCGTACAGATGCTTCCAAAATATCGAAGATGAGATAAAACGGTTCAGAAAACCCGTGCACTTTTCAAAGACTTCGTCCTAGCTATTCAGGCCCTAATCAGACACGTTAGGTATTCCGGGCAACAGAAACTGGAATGAATTTGCAATAACGCTTTGCCGGAAAGTTTATGGTACATACGAAGAAAGGATTTCCGGAATGTCGAGAAATTACTTGAGAAGACAAGCAACTTGGAAAGCATTTTGGAACGAGGGAGAGAAAGACTTCGAAATAAATGAAGAGCTCAATGTGTGCAGCATCGTATTGTAGAGCAAGACAAACAAGCGGAAAGAATACGAGTAGGGTCTTGGCAATGCAGGAAGGCCGGACATTGGTGTAGAGATTGCTGAAATTCAGTGACAATATTTTGCCGAAATGGTGAAAACCTTGGCTTCACGACGAAAAACTATTGCCCAGCAGGTGATCAATATAGAGCAACACAACGGAGACGAATGACAATTAGGGTCAATGATATTTAGGGAATAATGAAAATGGCACGACAAAATTTTGAAAAGTGTAGCCAGGAACAGCGCAGCCATTATTGTAGCGTATCATGTTATTATTCAATATAAGAATCCTTTTGAGGTAGTGTAATATGCGGATTTAGTTAACAATTTTCTTTTATATCTTTTTTTTTTAAAAACAATGCAAACATGCATTGACACAATTGTTATCTTTCCGCACGAGAAATAGTTTAATGACGGGAGATTTTTTGTCGGTTTTTTAGATTGGTCTTGATATTCGTTATGGGAGGAATAAAATGGCGACTAAAAAAAAAAGAATTTCTTGGGTTTAAGAAAACGAAAGAAAAGTTTTGGTTCAAAGAGAAAGAAAATTGAAAGTTTGGTGGTTCTGATTCTGTCGGGAAGAAGAAAGTAATTACCTTAAAAATAGAAAAAAAAAACAAAAAATATAAAGTAAAAAGAAGCAACATACGCAGTGAGTGCTAAGTTGGTGACAATTTTCAATGAAAAGTCTATGAATACACGTTTATGTAATTGAAAGTTACATTAAGCACAAAAGAGGCCTAACAAAAATGTAATGAAAATGATAATGAAGCTGGAGCATTTAAGCATTATGCAATTAAAACTACTAATAAGAAATATGGCGAAACAAAAAAGGAAATGCTGAATGTGTCTAAGGTCACAAAAGGGGCGTGATTCTAACATTAGAGAGTGATTCAAGTACTAAAGGACTATTAACATTTTGCTCGGCGTTGGCGTTGTGCTGGACATTAATTTTATAAAATCAAGATTATTGGGAACGTAATGTCTGAAGAAGAGGGCATTTTAGTCAACTACATATATGTGAATAATAAGAGGATTAATATACCAGAATATTGATTGAAAAATAAGGGCAAGTAGCAATCGATATGAATAGTCAATTATCAACAAAACGCCATTTACTTCTTCGCCTATAATCACGAAAGATCTTAGAATTAAGTTTTGGTTGCTTTTATATTAGAGATTGTTAAAATGTGGGACGTTTTCTTTCGTAATGGGACAAAGTGGATTGCAGGGGGTCTTTGGGCCCAACTACGGACTACCCCACAAACTTTTAGGCCGCGAAAGGAGACAAATAGACAAAGTGGGTATTGAAAGGCCCTGGGGACGCATAGGGTCCCCGTTCGGTAGGTCAGGATTTCGTCTGTCCGCATAGTCGATAAAAGGCAAGTACGTGAAAATTCTTTTTGTTGTAAGAGTATCCGTGAGTAGAAATATAGAACCCAAGAAAAGTACGCATGTTTCATAAGCTTCCGTTCCTTTATAGTGGCAGTGGAAGGTTGGCCTAGACTTTATTTAGATAACAGCTGCACATACAAGAGGATACAAGCAGATTGACTACTTGTTGGTGTAATGGTATGGTTAAAAGTCACCTGGTTACACAAAAGCGACTCACACGGCTAGGCTCAGACTACTGTGGGGGTCACAGGTGGCGGATCGTGACCGGCCTAGGGAATATCTATAGGATAGCTGCGAATAACCAATAAGCAGTTCCCGACCAAGAGCGACAGAGCAGGAGAGGCGGCTGAAAAGGCCGCATAACCCTGCGAATCTTCGGTGGCAGGATCCTTTGAATAGGTGCTTCCCACCCTTGGAATGTGGCTGGCAATGAAGGAGACATTTTTACGATAGCATAAAGACCAAGCCCGGTAAGGTATACCGGAAAACCTACTTGAATTGACGATTTCGAGCTGGTGGTGGCAGTATTCCGTTACCTGAGTAGGTTGGAGTGGAATCCAGCCGAAATGGCTTTCGGGTTAATGCTGACACTGCCCCCGCCCCCGTTAAAATTATAGCAAGTGTGGGAAGTGCTTTCTAGATCGCATCGTTAAGTTGGTCGGTGTAGGCCCAGTTGAGTAGACTGGCACTGAACGCTAGTCTCATAAGAGCTGGCGTCAACCCACCGCATAGCCTAACTGCTTGCAAAGATAACCACAGGGGGACGCAAAGGGACATGCGACCGATCCAAGGTCTACCGACGATGTGGAGAAGATGGGCACATCGCAAAGGTGTGATCCCTTGTGTTTTTTCTGTAAAGGCACACCAAATGGGAACGCTAAACATGTAGCGGGGAGCAGTATGTGCCCGTTATTCAAACATGATTTAGCTGCTAGAGGATGCAAATGAGAATAATACAAATTAATCTCAATCACAGCGAGGCAGCTCACGATTTGCTTAGGGAAACGGTCATAGAAGAGAAGGTAGACCTGGTGCTGATAAAGCTAACCATTCAGAAGTATGAGCCGTTGCGGATGGAATGCCGATGCAGCAAGGAAAGCAGCAATCTGGTCACCAGAATCCGCGCTCCTGGGTAAAGGTGCCCAGCACAATGGCTACGTGAGGGCAAGAATTCGGGACACATAATGCTACAGCTGCTACGTACACCCAAGCTGGACTCAGAGAGAGTTCCTGAATATGTTGAAGGAGCTAGTGGCGGAAGCCCGCAGCAAACCACTGGTAATCGCGGGAGACTTTAACGCCTGGGCGGTGGAATGGGACAGTAGAACCACCAGTGCTAGAGGCCATGCCCTTCTGGAAGTGTTTGCGATGCTACCACTGACGTTGATGAACGACGGGCAAAAACATGCGTTCCGGAAAGCGGGCTTTGGATCAATGATCGACATCCTCATGAGCGATAGGCTCGTGGCAAAGTGTAGGTGGACGGTCAGTGAAGGCTATACGGACAGCGACCACGAAGCCATCTTTATAGAGGTCGAGCAGAGGAAATGGAGATCTGACGCACAGTGGTCCGAAGTAGAACGGCACGTCGTTCGACGAAGAAACCTTCGGGCTGACTTTTTCCTCCCGTAAAATCAATGGTGATACGCGGAACGCGGAATTGGTGCGGTCAGGAGGCAGTGCCTTAAAGCCACAAGATTGTTCCCGCGATCTAGGGGAAAGTCAGACTTCGACAGGTCTGGAGGGAATCCCTAATAAAGCCCTGAAGGTGGCGATTAGGGTAAGACCGGAGAGGGTCACCCTGCTTCTGACTGGCTGCTTTCGGAAGTACCTACACAGATCCGGCCACGATAGCTCACCTAACTGCTTGATATTGACGGATACAGAAGAAGACGCAGATCACTTAATGTGCTATTGCTTCAGGTTTGAGAAGGGGCGGCCTCAAGTGCCACCTAACGAAGCTTGGAACGCCGTAGACGCGTTCGCTAGCAATACCCTCGTGGAGTTACGACGACTGAAGAGACAACGAGTAGAGAGCGGAGGAGGTTAAAAGCCAATAGTGTATTCCACTGAGGTCTCACCATCGGAAGCGTGCTAACGACAACTAGCCTCCGCCAAGTAATACCTAACGGTGGCCCCACGGGGGAAAGTGGTAGAAGGAGCGTGTGGGGCGGTAGTTTTTAATACGTAGAAATCGTCCTTGCAGCAGTATCTTTTGAAGAATTTTTACCTCGAGCTCTCAGGTAAAAAAAACAAACACAAAAGCGACTCAACAACATGGGGCCACAACACCTACGTAGGGACACATACCATGGTTGAAATAATCTTGGATTTCTTTGATTGTTTTTGATTTTGTCGAGGGCTTCTCTAAAAATATTCGTAGTTAGTTACGAATAATAATTCAATTAAAAACAAATAAATAATTTTAAACACATATTTAGTTATTATATCCACCACTGTAAGTTGGCGATAGACTCATTTTGTTTTTTTCCATAATGAATGTAACACCTAAAAGGAAATTTCAGAGACTCGATAAATTATATATATTCTTGATCAGCGTGAAATTCTGAGTTGATTTAGCCATGTCCGTCCGTCTATGTGGTGTGTCTTGTTGGTACTCTCCTGGTCGCAAAAATGAGGATATCAATTTCAAAATTGGTAGAAACATTGGAAGCGTCTGTTGGCATGGAAGATAGGTGAAATAGGTGGGAGCAAAAGCGCGAGGTGTAGTGTAAGTTGAACGCCACTTCGTTTTTTTTAATAAAAATATTTGGATTTCGCTTGCTATACCGAAATTATAACAACTAGAAGGCTGAAACTTTTCACATTTGCTTAACGAATCTCTCTATTGCTTATGTTCAAAAATAGAAAACATCTGCCATGCCCACACACATTACAAGTGATTAAATTTTGTTTTTTTTTCACTGTTTTGTGGCTTTATGCTTATTTATCATGAGGCACACAAGACCGAATGTTTAAAACTATTGCACACTCGTTAAATGAAGATAGATTATCTGCCCAAAAATGGGTTAATTTTAAAATAAATATGGTAGACACCATGGTTGCTTTTTTCTAAATGGTACTAGCAATAAATCAAATAAGGGAACTCGGAGAGTAGGATACGAAAAACATAGTGGTGGGTGTGCGACATTTGGCTCCCGCCGAATATAACTTTCTTACTTGAATATGTAAAATTCAAGACGTTGCAGATGAAAGCACCGGATGGTTGGGCGTCCATTGCCAAAGGCAAACGACCAGTTCCCCGCGAAGTTGACAGCACGCTATGTGGGCCCATATATTGTGAAACGTTAGCTTTCGCGCGTAATAACAATTGCAGAGGGTGGCGAAAGGTGTCGTAGGGCGTAAGTAATGTACCTTTTAATTCATTATGGTTATAGAAGTAGTTAATTAAATTAGCTGATAAGGCACGCGGTGATCGGTGTAAGGAGATATTTAAAAAAAGCTTCGGGAGCTACATACAAGGCAGAAGCGTAGGTTCGAAGATTGCAACCCAACGGTAAAGCTACAGCGGTAATGACCTAATGACCGAATGACCGAATGACATAATGATGAGTATCGGTTGATCCACGGCGTGATTCTGAGTGTTCACACGTGAAGTATGCTGGAGAGGTAGCAGTATCGTATTCTGAGGAGTGTGCCGAGCGTCCACAAGCGTACGCTTTCTTGGCAAGCATAGGGAAGGCTAATGTTCCTCAACCGTAAACGAATGACCGGGACTTCACTTTCGATGATGAGTCATATCCTTTCACGATGACTCTAAATGGTCTGAAGTATGTGGTGCTGTTGACAAGGAAAGGTGCTGGGCACGAAAAATCCAAGGAGGAAGGCTGACAAGGGGCTATTAGCGGTTTCGGGCAACCCGGACCGCGACGTTGTACGCCTAAGCTACAAAATCAGCGGGCTTCTTGAGTGTATGAATTACACGAGTTCCCATATGACGTGCGACGAGGTGCCGAATCAGTGATGTTGGAAACGAAGTTGTACCAAGCCACCCAAAAAAGGCGGTTCGAGACTTTGTACCATTACCGTTTGGGGAGGTTTCGGTCCCTGTTTTATTGATGTTCTCGAGTTACCCGAAGGAGGGAAAATGTGCAGTTTTGGTTTATTTTAATACTTCTCTTTATTATTAGTTTCCTATATATATATATATATATATATATATAATATAAAGTGTGCAGTTTAATTTATGTGAAATATATTAATCTTTTATGTGAAATTCAATTTAGTTTTGTGCAATCAACAATTTGAGCTTTGATAAAGGTCTTTCTCTTTTCTTTTTTTTTCTTGTAGTCTGTGTTTACACTTTGTTTTGTTCTATATTTACAGTGTCACCGGAAGTGAGAAGTTTGATTTAATGTACTGACAATTTTTTGTCGTGGAATTGTTAAGTTTTTATTCTTTTTTTTATTTATTTTTTTTCTTCTCTCTTCATAATCACGTTCTGTCGTGTTTCACTGGACATGGATTGTTTATTTACACCATGTCGTGTGAAAACAGGCCCAGAATCTGAACGATTAATCTCGTGCTGGCTCTGCGAACGTTTTTGCCATGCAAAGTGTGCTGGTCCTAATGGCCGTGATGCAGATGCCGTCCTTGATCACTGAAAGGGATTACGATGGCCATGTCCTGACTGTAGGAAGCGGGACATTGATTTTTATAAACTCTTCACGAAGTGGAGAAATATTTCTTCAGATTTGAGCAAAAATCTTGTCCCCTTGTGTGGTAACTTTACAAAAAATTAAAACTTCATTTGATGAGTGTCGTTACATTTAGCACTTATCTTCTTCCCTAGTTGGTAAAGTTTCAACTCGTAGCGTGGCGTGTGGTACGTCACCTCCTAGTTCTTCCAAGTCTGATTCTTTGATTCAAGTTTGCGCTCCCACAATGTCTACAATGAACGTTAGCGTTTCTGCTATTGTTGCGTCGGTTGATAATAAAAAAGTTAACAATAAGCCGGGTAGTCCTTCTTGTATTAGTTAGGCGGAAGTGGCAAGAGTTTCTCCTCCCAGTGGCGTCACTCACCCTGCCCTCAGATCATCGCTTAAAACTGTTAAACAAAATAATAAATCCAACTCTCCCCCTCGCTATTTGAGAGTGAAAGATGGTCACCATTCTGTGTAGGTCGCACTAGCTGCTGGTGCAAGTGTGATTGTACTTCTATATTCTCCACAACTCAAAACTCCCCACAGGTAATCCCTAGTACAGGTGTTCCTAGTAGAGATGAAATTTGCTTGATGGCGTTTGCCAGAAAGGAAATATTTGTGTCACGACTGGCACCTGATACATCTGTGGATAACATAAAAAGTTATCTGGGAGTGAAAGTCCCATCAGTCAATTGAAAGCGTGTTAGCGTTTTCGAATTGGCATCATATCAATCTAGAGCAATCTCGTCTTTGGAAGTGCTAATTCCATTAAAAACACAATAAACGATTGTGGCCAGTTAGATCCTTAATTAAGGAATTTATTTTTCGAGAAACTCTTCACAGAGACGAGAAATTCTTTCTCAGATTTGAGCAAAAATCTCGTAGGAGAAATTTGAAATACTTAGAACTAGGAGCCCTCATCTTCTTCCCCAGCTGGCAAAGTTACAACTCGTAGCGTAGCGTGTGGTACGTCACCTCTGAGTTCTCCTAAGTCTGATTCGTTCGTACAAGTTAGTGCGTCTACAAAGGATGTTAGCGTTTCTCCTATCGTTGAGTCGATCGGTAACAAAAAAGTTATAAATAAGCCGGGAAGTCCTTCTGGTTTGAGCTAAGCAGAAGTGGCAAGGGTCTCCCTCCCTCTTCCCTGACGCCACTCACTACGCTCAGGCGTCGTCGCCTGAAACTAACAAAAAGAATAATAAATCGTTCTCTCCCCATGGGTGTTGGAGTGTGAACGCCGGTCACCACACTGGGCAAACGTGGTTACCCCTTCCGTATTCTCCCCAACTCAATACTCCCCAGCCGTGTTTTTACTGGAGATGACTTTTGCGTGACGGCAGTTCCTCCCAGAAAGACAATAACTGTGAGACTGGCACCTGATACATTCTTCTTTCTCAATTTAGAGCATATTCTTTTCATCATCGTCTTTTAGTATGCTAATTCCACTGAAAACATGGATATGTTGTTAAATAAACCATCGCCGCCAGTTAGATGTTTAATTAAGGAATTTAGTTCTTGAGGTCGTCCCCGTAATAGTAATGCAGTAGCCCTTTGCCCTTCAAAAAACTAAATGTTTCATCAGGCTCGTTGTTTCTCATTTGTCAAAATGTTGGGGACCTAAATTCAAAAATTCGTTCATCATTCCTAAATTCAGTAAGCACGACGTTTTTCTGTTTGACCTTCACTGAAACTTGGCTAAAACCCGATCTTCATCGAAAATTTTCCACAATTCTTCCTAAGTCTTTAGAAATGATCGAGTGAATCGCACTGGTGGTGGTGTATTAATTGCCATATCTTCGGCAGTCACGTCCTATTCAATTGAATTTCCGACTGCTCCCGACGTTGAATTTGTTGCCATTTGAGCGAAAATTCCTAATAAACAGCTATATGTAACCTGCTCCTATATTCTTCCAAATTCAGATATCTTCATATATAAGAAACAGACCGCACTCATTTGTGAAGTGGCCAAGCAATTTGAACCTTCCGATATGCTGATAGCGTTAGGTGACTTCAATTTGCCGCAAATAACTTGGTGTAACAGTGATAATTGTGGCTTTTTGATTCCTACTTCAGCTTTATAGTGATATTTGAAAGATTTTCAATCAGTCCTTGAATTTACATGTTTTTTCTTTGTGTTGGAAGAGTAGTCTCCTTATTCCTATTCACAAAACTCGTTGAGAACAGTGTATACAGCGTTTTTTTTTTCTTTTTTTTTTCTTGCTTAGTTATTTATACATGAATTACTATTGTAAGTTACTTTGTTTTTATGATTCTTTTTTCACATCTTCCTTTATATTGTATACTAGTTTTTAATATAATTAGTATAAGATTTACTATTAAGTTTTACTTGAATTCGACTGTTAAATTGCTAAGTTGAATTTCAGGTATAAGTAAGTAAATAAAATAAATAAATAAATTAGTCTCGTAAACGTAGATGTCTTCACGTGTATTGCTTCACATATATATTATATTATCTTCTTTTTTTATATATATCAAGTATATACCGAATATTTTTGGTAAATTATCAGATCAATTATAAGCCAGGATAGTTATCAAATGCGAAACGCATACCACATAACGCTGGTTTCGAATGTGATTATCAGCTGATGGGCAATGCCGATCGCGACAGATAGGTTTGGAGGAAATTTCAAACGGGTTTTGTCTTTTTCTCTGGTTGACGCCATCGTGCTGCATGATCGTAAGTTTAATAATCCTTAAGAATTCGCACAAAGAATTAATGAGACGAGATCCATATTTTGCAATATACCGAGAAGAGTGAAAGAAATTAAGTGGCATTTAGGATTAATAAATTTAGATATGACAGTTTTATATGACGGTGGATTACAAAAAAGTATTATGGATTGATTGATAACATCTTGTACCTAACGGTAAAAACTGAAATATTCATAAATGCAACAAAGTGAAAATTTTAAGACAATTTAACTAACTTAAAACTAACTTAAAATTTTAAGACAATAATTTACTTAATAGAAGCGAATCTGTAAATATCAGAGTTAAAAACAAATTAAATTAAAGACGATAGTATATCAACGTTCTTAACAGAGAAATCGAGAACGCACTTATGAAGTAAAGAAAGCCACACGTATAAAAAGCATGCTCTATCTTGGTAGTTATGGGACTGATAATGTGAAAAAAAAAAATGGCGTTAACATATTGAGTAAATTTAAAGTAAGCTGTTAAGGCCCTATTCTTATGTAACAAATAAAATTATTTTTCGCGTGCGTAGATCGTGGGAAGATGTACCCAGGGGAAATTGAAATATTTTTTGATCGAAAAACACATACATTTAAAAAAATAAGTCTAACAAATCCACAACAAACGAAAAATTGGTGGGAGGAATTGGCTACAAAAGTGAATAATATTGCTGCACCTGCAATAAATATCCGAAAGCGGAAAAAATCGGCAAGAAAAATATAGAAGAAGCATTTATTCAAAAGAACCCAATTTTTATTCTCCGTTCATTAAATACTGACGAAAACTATTTGAGATCCAGTGCGCACAACGGTAAAGTATCGTTGCCAAGGGTGGCGAATCTTTAAGAAAGTTTAGTAACATGGTCCATTTCAAAATTTATTGTAATCTTTAAATAATTTGTAGCTTATTGTTATAGTGAACTTTAGGTCTTAAACATATAAAGGCAAGTTTGAACACACGATTGTCCGCTCCACTTCCTACTAGAAATATATGCGTAGATATCAGAAATGAGGAATGTGAAAATTTTGGAAGAAACACATAAAAGTATAAGAGCAATTAAAGATCTCCAAAAAGGCCTAGAAAAATCGAAACCAAACGTTAAACAAATCATGACAATATTATTTTTAATTGTTTACTTTTACATAAATTTATTGAAATGTTTTTGTGAATTTTATTTTTATAACTTTTATAGTCAAGCAAAATTAGACAGAGTGATGTCGGAATTGGTTAGAGTTTAAGCCTTTTGCGCTAAAAGCGCTGAACGCAAGTTAGTTGTTCCAATAATATATTGCCCATTTCGCCTATTGATTGGATAGACGAAGGTGGGTTTCCCCCAAGTATTTTCTCCCAAATAGCGCAAAATTCATTTCAAAAGTTGGTCAAGGTTTCACTGAAATTAAGTGGAGAGGAGATACATAGGTGGCAATTATTAACAGGTCCGGGTATTGCTTCTGCGAAGTTGAATGCAATCTATTACGCCGAGAGTGCGGAGAATATGCTCAATAATCATAGTTGCAAACTGCACTTTCATAATGGGTTCCATTAGGACAGATAAAAGCAGATAGCGTAGCCATAAAAAGATAGCTGGTAGAAATTTCTGCAGCAGATATACGTTAATAAAGAGGAAAACCAAACAATATAGTGATCTAAATATAAGAAACGATTAAAATGATTAAAATTATTCAAATAAGGTGACGTTAAATCCTCCTATAAGAGACTAACACAACCACATAAAGTTCTGCCAAGTGTTAAAACTTTTTATAATTAAAATGATATTCAGGCACTTGAACCAAGACACTGCCACATAGAATAAGGAGGACGTCATTTTTGTTTAATGTTGAAATTTCATCTGTCTTTATTGCATGCACAAAGTTGCTTGTATACTAAAAATTAAGCTATTTTTACGGACTAGGATATATATGTGCGCATTAACACATTCCCACCAGGCGGCAGTATCATCTTCCGTTAGATATTGCATTACTAAAGGTGTTGGCATGCATCGATAGTATCGCCGCTGTCTAATAGTAGATTATTCTAATGATATAAGCACAACAATAAGAGCATATATATATAATACATCGGACATATGATGGCTACATGCCCATATGTACATATACGCAAAAACAAACAAATTTATGGTAAGAATACCAATTCAAAATAAATAAAAAGACAACAGTGTATATATATATATATATATATATACTATCCTCCCCGCCTTGACGGTACATCAACAAACCATCACAAAATCGTCAACCCTTCGTATTGCCCTTGCTTCGCAGCTAGTAGTAGTAGTAAAAAGAGTGCTGTGATTTTCACTTTTTGCAAAGCCTCCATGTCAGAAGGGTGACAGAGCATACTTCACCTCAAATCTGTAATATCTTTCTTATTGGATTTTGAAGGCTATCTCCGTTGTTGTTCCCTTAATAAATTTTAGATAAAATCGCCTATATTGGCGAAGCCTACATTGTGCGTGAGAGAAAAAACGCACTCATTTCTGCCATCTATGTAGACCCATTTCTTTTTCGAGGAAGATCCTAAGAGTACAATTTGGTTTTGCAACATTACTACCCAGATTAATTTCAGGTGTCTTGACTGGATCCTGTATTGTATCTTATTTGTCTCATAGGGCAATGGAAATACTTGTCTTGAGGAACACAAACATACAGCCAGAGGTTCAGTTGAAATTTTAACAGTCACTAGTTGGCATCATCTAGTTGATAAAGTGTTGGTGTTGAGTGATACAAATTCAAGGCATCCGATTTAATTGACGGGAGAATGAGCTCGAACGTGACCTTCTGTGATGCCTGGCTTTATAGTACTCAGCCTATAGAGACAAAGAAGATTGGTGCGATATGCAGGAACATGCATCAGAGGAGGAAAGCGTGGTATAATGTTATGTTAGCAAAAGGAGACTGTGATGGCCGTCCATCAGCACTAAGACGGCTTCTTGAGCTCATTGAAGCAGCATTGTCAATGCTGTGAATGCTCTAAGCAGAGTCTCTTGTTTAACATTTAACGTGTCGTGAATATGAGTTTCAATCTGTGATAACTTCTGATTGAGTTGAGTAACTTTCTTTGCGGTGAATACATCACACTGTTTGATGATGGAATCCAAGATTTAAGTTTGATTCATCTTGGCGCTGTTTATTCCCTTTAAGCATTTCGATAGTGTTGAAAATTTTCTAAGCGCATTTGAAGTCTAATACGTCAAGCAACGAGTTAGCGATGTTTCCAACAAAATCAAAGGCCCTTCGTTCGTCCCGATACGGCATCAAAAGGATCTTACCCATATATAATGCAGATTCCATATAATTGTATTGTCTACGAATACATAGTGGGTCGTGAAGATGTAAGCATATCGAGTCGATGTACTTATTTCCTTTGTTTGGCGGTTTAATATCGTACGAATAAATTCCATTCTTTTCCACGAGATGAACCAGAAGGTACCAGAAGAAGAAGATGCCAGTCAATGTATTAAAATTTGTATTTTAATAGTTCATGTCTAAATATGCATACGTATTCTCTCCTTTTATTTTAACTTGTCTTTTTGCACATTATTGCGGTAGGCCAGTCATTTGTCCGCTCAGTTCATAAACTTATATATGTCAGCATGTTTGTATGTATACCCATGTATGCAGTATATATGCATATGATCATGCAATTAATCTTTGTTCATGGGTATTTCTCTGTTTGTTCACATGTTATAGGACTCTATATATTATACACGTCAGCATGTTTGAATATATACGCGTATGCCCTTTATCCACTCATGCTATTATATTAAAATAGTCTGTGAACGACAACCGGCGATAGTGTTGAATGATATTATCGTCAGGTGGGGACAAGGATAAACAGTTTTCGTTCTCACGTATATAGTTCGTCAGCTATTTTTTGTAGTATAGAAGAACCTTGTTATAGCGTACACTGCTTGTGGTACAGGATATTTTAAGTTAGTGCAGACATATGTAGCATGTAGCTTAAGATAGACCCGCCGTTTATTACACCGATGGATTCAGAACCATAATCGGAATTGAGCTAAGCTTGTCTGTGTCTCTGTCAGTTTGTCCGTTTGTGCGTCTGATATCTGTACAAGCTACAGGTCAACATTTTTGAAATATTTTGATGAAATTTGTTACAGTGACGTGTTCTGAGTCAAGGATGGACGCTTCCTTGTCGTTATATACCAACCTGAAGTTTTAGAAGGATATTGTTGTATGGAAGGCGCATTGGATGTTTTGAGTCATAAGGTAGAGTTGATCTCCTAATCGTTCAATATTGAATGATATCTTGATCATGGAGGAAAGAAGATAAAGCATAAATTGGTCGTCAGTTTGTTGATAATTCTTCAATGTTTTGATTTCATCTTGAAAGTTGTCATAGCCGTAGCTACTTCGCGGTAGGGCTTTATGATTTTTATATTTTCTTTTCGGCCTTGCCGTGCTGTATAACAAAAAAGTCTTTTATATGCAACCGTAAATATAAATTAAAACAAACATAAAAAAGCTTTTTTAATTTTTGTCTTACTTTTTGTTTTCTTTGATCACCAGCCTTACTTAATAGAAACATATGATCCGAGTCATGCTCTAGAATGCCATCCTGCGTACCGCTCTCCGCATTGGGGTTTATATCACCTTTTTGTAGCGTTGATTACAATTGGAATCTTTTCCTCTTTTGAATTTTCAATTTTTATCTTCTCCAGTTCATGTTGCTTTTCTATTAACTGGCAATTATCTTCGGTAGAGGCTGGATCTTCATCGTGAATCTTCATCATCGTCCTGATCATTGCGATCGGGGACGTTGTAAATACTAGAGTGTAAAAATTCAATTCCCTTTCTTCTTTTCCTTTTTTTCCTTTAAAACCTTTTGTTGTGTTTGAGCAAGGGTTAGTTTTTGTGTAAAAACATTTAAATCGTTTCCACACGATTTTTAGTTATTTCTTTATTCATAAATTTTTTTGCTTTCATTTACATATTTTGCTTAGTTTATTAACTAGTTGAAATCACTTCAATTTTCTAATTTAATCATTATTTTACGTTTAAGTACTTTAGAAAGTTTTTATTATTCCTTTCTTTTTTCTTTACCGTTTGATAAAAGTTCTGTTTGTTTTTTTGTTGCTTTTTTATGAGTGCTACAACTCTTATATTCAACATTTTTTTTTTTTGATAAAATTTGCTTTCCAAGTTGTTTAAATTCACAGCAGGATTAAGCCCTTTTCATCAAACAATTTATATTAATTTCACCATTTATTCTTGTTCTTGTTTTTTCTTGAACATTTGCTTTCAGACCTCGTTTTATTTTTATTCTATTTGGCTTCCTTTTTTTTTGTTCATCATATTTTAATTAATTTTAAGAAACACTAAACAACTTGAAAAAGAGAAACGCTTTTTGGATCCGCAAACTTAAGTACGAGCTAATCTAATGACAACGACCGACTCTTCTCAAAAAAAAAAAACCAACAGCAAGATCAAAGAAAAAATATTCTCAAGTTACACAGACTTTTCCTCTTTTTATAATTTACTCTTGCGTAATAGCGTTGCTTAGAGAGAAAGGGAGAGTTATGAATAGACGTTCTCCTTAACGATAGACCGCTATTCCTATTTTACCTGCTCTATTAGGATAGAGCAGTGGTCAAAGCAGACCGACGGAACCCCTACACTTGACTTCTACGCGGACGTTACAAAGTTATAATTTTGGATAGCACGTATTATAACTTTGAGTACAGCTCGATAGTGGTTAACACCATAAAAATAGTGGTTAACATCTTCAAGAGTTTTTGTTGGAGGACAGTCGTATAAACCAAAGAATGTATGAAATTATTGACTGTAATTTACTGAAAGAGCCGTTGCGATTGATGTTATACACAAAATCGTAATTATTTATGGTTGCTAAGATCATAGTTGCATCTTTCTTCCTCTTAGCATCTGCAGCTATGTCGGCCACCATTCTTGGCCTCTATGTAGTAGTAATAGTTCCAAAAATAATTCGCAATATGGCAAATTGTCTGCTGATGGGCCTCTCGATAGGACGTGTGCTGGATTGTCTTTTGATGACTAAAGCCGCCATTGTTGTGGTAGAATTAGCGAATGAATTTGTGAGATTCTATTCATAGTTGCATCTTTGTTCCTCTTAGCATCTGCAGCTATGTCGGCCACCATTCTTGGCCTCCATGTAGTAGTAATAGTTCCAAAAATAATTCGCAATATGGCAAACTCTCTGCTGATGGGCCTCTTGATAGGATGTGTGCAGGATTGTCTTTTGATGATACAAGCCGTAATTGTTGTGGTAGAATTAGCGAATGATTTTGTGAGATTCTATTGCAAACAAACGTCTGCAAAGATGGGGACTGAGGATTCAAATCGGTAATTAACGACTTGTACATCCTTGCGGAAACAATTTACTAATTGTGCGGCGAAAAGTGCTGCGCAGAGTTTTAGTCTTGGTAATGTTTTTTGCTTGAGTGATGCTACTCGAGATCTAGCACACAATAAACGTCTTATGATTGTGCCATCGTTTTTCTGAAGCATCAGCAAAGATGCGTAATGGAATAGACTATGGGAGATTGTCTTTAAGCATATGTCGATGGATTTTGAAATTGTTCAATGTAGCTAAGTTATCGCGGAAATATGACCAAGTGAAGTTCTCATCTTCTGGAAGGCTTTCATCCCAGAATAGTTTAAGCTATCATAACTGTTGAATAAACAATTTTGCTCTGACTACGGCAGAAACTAAAAGTCCCAGTCGATTAAATAGTCTTGTCAAGTCAGAACGCAGTACATTGGGTTTTGTGGCACGCCTCATTGGTTCCACCTTTAGCTGAATGCAAAGGTGATCAAATTTGGGGATCCATATAAGTTCCAGGGTCTTAATAGATGCCTTTTCGCTATCATTGAAATCACGATTGACCTCACGATCATCTAGGGGATGTTTTGGAGCAATCGAGGAGCGGGTACGCTCCATTTGCGGCAATTAAATGCATATTTTTTTAAAATGTTTTTAAATGCTGCTGTGATTCGATCGCTCTAGCTAGATTATTTAATTGGTCTAGCCCATCATCTACGTAGAAATTGTCACTAATCATTTGAGCAATTATTCGTAAACATTTGGTACTAAGAAATGGTGCAATCCGAGCGACGTATGTAACTGCATTGAGTTTATAGCATTTTATGGGAGATGACTCAACCGTTCTCCATAAAATCATCGGATATATTCTGAATTTGTCAATACATCTTCTCAATATCTGTAGTGATGCCATATTTGGGTAAACGGAAGTGGATAACTATTGAAAAAGGTTCACTTTGGACTTTTGCACTAGTGTACATCAAATCATTGAGCGAATATGCGGATTTTATTTCGGATGATGCTACCTGGTTTTAGCATGCAACGATGTGGAATGAAACAAATGGAACTCTTGACAGAGTTGATGTTAACTTGCGTTATATGCCTTGTCTGCTCATATTCCTCCATGAAATTGATGTGTTATGTTCTAATGGCAGGCTCCTTTATTAATCGACGCTCGAGCCCAAGGAATCTTCTGAAAGCTATGTCTTTTGATTAGCCCAGTGCGTTAGTATTCTTTCTTCAGCTTGTGATAAACTTTTATCACAAGAACAATCGTCATTCATTTGCCAAAGTCCTTTAATCACCTCAGTTAACAATTTACTGTTGTGAGATTCGGAATCAACTGTGAAGAGTACGCATGTTGCGACGTTATTTGTAGCTTGGTTTTTTATAATCTGCCACTGATGATCCAACCAAGAGATGTGTTTAAGAAAGTTGGAAGATTATCTGATAACATTATTTCCCTTTTGTATTAAATTAAAGTAATACTCTGCACCACGGTATATATCCATCTTGATGATTAAAGTATGGATCAAGTAATGAAGATTTGGAATTTTCTGTATTAAGATATCGAACTGTTGGTTTGGCTGAACAGGAATAATTGTTCGAAAGACAAATGCTTCCAATTTGTTGTGAAATCCTCATATTTTGATGCTAACTTGACATTCACAGGTTTCTTCGATTTCTTCTGTCCATTTCCAACACCATCGTTGCGTAGTAATCCTACCGAGGATGATATGGACAACTTTTCGAAATCGCGTTCAAGTACAAAGTTCACTTGCCAACAGGTATCCAAAATTGCAAGGAATTCCGCTGAATCCTCATTCACTGTAAGTAAGACATAATCCTTACGAGGAAATGTTTGCGATTGATGTCACAATTTTGGATATTGATGAACTACCGTTCTGCTGAACTTGATGTTTAGAAGATGAATTTGTTGTAGCATTTGTTTTTGGTGCAGGGAGTGATTTGGTGTTTGATTTCACATGTGTCAATGTATTTTTTTTGGTGCACTTTCTGCATGAGCTTAAGTCTGTAAATGATTGCTTTTGTTTGTGTAAATGATTCCCTTTAAAATAGTTGAAACATAACCTTTGCTTTTGAACATGTTTCAACATGTCTGCTTTTAATAGTTAGAGGAATCTTATACAGTGATATAAAGCGTGACTTCCAGTGTTACAAAATCTGCATACATCAACGTTTCGTTAAGTGCGTACTGCTGATGACTCTGTTTTGTGTGGAGAATGTAACGGCCTTTCTTTGTGGAGTCCATAGTTTGGAACTGAAATTTCAGCAATGATAGCAGGTCATCAATGCTGGGAATCTCTTTGGATCGTTTCAAAGATTGTCCAAATCGCATGTGCAGATTGCGGCCTGATTTCTTGATTAGGATCTGCAATAGTAATGGGCATCAAGTTTCTGTTTCAATACCAATATTCTTCAATGCTAGAAAGTATCGTGAAAATTTTTGATTGAGGGAGCATTAGAAGTAGTTGATGATTGATTGATTATTTTTTTAATCAATATTTCTGCAAATTTGTCCAAACGGATATGCAATTGTTTTCTATTGCAGACAAGTGGCTGATTGATCTTTCAGCGTCTCTCTTGCTTTCAACCATTTTTTGTACATTGTATATCGGTTGGTTGTGGATCATGTGGAGAAATAAGTCATAAAACTGTCTCCATTTGCTGTAACCATCAGCAAACTGTGGGATGGCTATTTTCCGAAATGACACTATACTGGACATTGTTGTATGATGAATTCATGGGATAGTGCTCATCTCTTGCATGGATGTCACTTGCAACTTAGTTAATGCTTAAATGACCATGGCTTGCAGGTGGTCATACTCATCTTGATCTAAACTTCATGGGATTCATGATTCATGGGATTTGTGAACTGGTAAGAAATTTTTTTCGTACCAGTCCTCTAATTAAGTCCAACACTTTTTTATGGTATCAATTCGGACCTTTTAATATTGCTGATGTTCATTCTGACTTTATTTCAGAAAGACTTCCAATATATTTCTTCTTGAACGCCATGCGAGCATTGATTTTGTTGACCAAACCATCTTGTCAACCATTCAATGACACCATGTTGTCATTTAAATGTTCTTGATTGTAGGGTGCACCTGCTCTGATGCTAAATGTTGCCTGTTGCTCTGCTTCCTGCTTAAGCTGAGCTGCTTGGCTTTGAAATAATTCCAGATAATCGTGCGATAATGCCTGGATCTGATCGAAAGATTGACTCTTGATGAAAGTATGCGTAACTTGCGGTCTGTTTTGTTGAATGTGTCCCGGTCTTTGGTAAGACGTACATGCCGATCCTCAAAATAGAAAGCTTTAGTCTCCCCATCCGCATGATCCTTCTAGAAGTTTCGTCTAACGATGTGGATGTTTTCGCCTTTCGAGCATCTAGTAGTTCTGATACCGGTAGAATTTTGATGCTTAAATTTTGTATTGATTACGGTTTTCTTGTGAGTTGAAAATATGTTTATTTATCTCTCAAAGCCTGTCTTCAAAATGATTAATTGTCCGTACTGGCTAATTAAAAGGGAATCTTGCAAATTGTTTTTGAATATCTGTAATGGCTGATCCAATACAAATGACGATGTTTGTTGTTGTTCATACTTGAAATCAACATGTTGTTGATTGTGCAACGTGTGAATAATTATTTTGAACCCCTTGATGTTGTTGCTTGAGCTGGCTGCACCTAATGGTGTGATGGGATTTTTTTTTTAAGCCCATTAGCGTATCTGTTAAAGATGACTAAATGATTTCGATGAGGAAAACAGCTATAAAACCTTTAATGAGCTGAAATTGGGATCTCATCGGGGTCACCAATATACTGTGGACTCATGGAGAGACCAAAGAAAAAAACTCGAAATCTTGCTTAGCTTGATTTCATGTGTTGCCCCTCAGCACTTGTAACGAAGAGGCAACAAAACGAACGGTCATCAGACCCAAAAAATAACTACGATCAATTGCTCTGATAACAAAAATGCCCTTTATTGGCGATCAAAAATTACAATTAGCTTAAAGTAATTAAGAATTATTACAAAATCAAAATATCATTTAAATAAATTTTACAAAATCCAACATCGGATTTTGCCAAATTTGCAGAATATAACAACTCAAGTTATATCACACGAAAACGCCATGTAAACAAACAAAAGAGAAACTGAAAAAGACAACACACTTTGAGTGGATTAAATTGCCATATGTACTTATTGATTATGGTGAGGTATTAAAAGAACAGCATATATGAATAAACACACAAACACGTAAAATATAAAGTACGTTGACATGTGTAGATAAATGAAATGAATAAAAACTATAAAATCCGAATTTAATAGAATATATATTAAATCTAAAGATTCCCCACTCCCTTGACCAAAGGTCAACCAAATGGGTAAATATATATAGTAAAATTCTGTCGGGGAAACGCTATGGGCGTTGACACATGAACAGGTGATTAGTTATCCTGATCGGATAGATCGTTGCTTGACGTGACAGTCGGTTGAGCAGCTGTTGCCCCTTTGTTGGAAAGTCTGGTGAAGAGAAATATAATGACAACGGCTAAGCTGATGATTAATGCTCAATATGAGGCAGTCATACTATGGATCATGCGTGGAATATACTATATTAATGATCGTTGAGCTATCGGTGCTATTGCTGTTGTTGTTATCGATGGTAATAATAATGATGATGATGATATTGTTGTTGATGTTCGATTTTGGTTTGCTTTACAATTGGATTTTGCTGTCGGTGCTATTGAATGTTTAAAAATAACTATAGTTATTTCGTATGTTTCAAAATACCAGGTTGTTGTTATCGTACATTGTGTGATGAAAGCAGCTATTGACTCAATGACGGATTTCTTTACCAGTTTATCACTCGCATTGTTTCTTCTTGCATAACAGTCAGTCGAGGCAAAGGCATCAAGCCCTTTCAGGATATAAATAATTGTTTTTATGTAATTTCGTGATAAAAACTAATTTTGAGTTGCTTAATTGCTCTCAAATTAAAATGCTTGATGTACGGGTGACCACAATTGAGTATGATAGTTTTGTTGTAGTTATTTCCGAGACCAAAATGGATGTACAATTTGTTTGTGTTTCTATACTCGCACAAAGCAGTAAGCATTCTCTATATTATTGTTGTAGTTTAACAATATAACAAAAGCGCTAACGCTTCTAACGCGCACAATCGCCTCCAAAACTAATAGTCAACAAAAATAAAGTAGCCGCATATATGTTCCCACGTCACTTTGCGGAAACTATAGCCAACGCCGGTCAAAAAAGGTATAAACAAATTGAATTACTAATTATTTAAAAAAAAGTCACAAGAAAATTTTTAGAGAAAAAAAGCTGAAAATAACCGAACAGGGTTGTCAGAAGAGATAGAACTGCATTTGGCAGCATCTCATTCGCAGCTTGAGAACGCTGCGAATGCCGCTTGTGCAGGTAATTGAGTTCAGTGGCGTACAGACAAATGCGTGGCTTAAGCACTCGTAATTGAAATATTTTGGAGAGGTAATGGCGTCGTGTGCCGACGTGTGGGCCGAGTATTCACGATATGATACGCTTATCCAAGAACCAACGTCTGAAAGCAGTCCGTTGCCCCATCGTTATCGAAACCAATTGTGTGAACACAAAATGCGGTGACCTGCCGGAGTCCTGTAGGGAATACTCGAAGGAGATTGTCGATGACCGCTGTTGTTTATTGGAGAAGAAGCCGCAGAATACCGAGAACGGAACATCAAGCACCGAGGAGCTGGGGGTTAACGAAATGAAGGATCCGGAAACCGGGAAAACAGGCTGGCACTGGAGAGATAAGCCACCCTTTGTCTTTAAATTGACTGACTTAGATAACGAAGAGTCTCACGCCGTTTCATTGACTATGGGAAAGACGAGACTCTAAGGGCGGTTGGTCCATAGTCATCGGAAACGAACGCATATTCAGTGACGCTCTGGCGGAGATCTGTCAGGTTGTATACGTATTTCTGACTAGGATCCATCCATCTCACTCGCAACATCCATGGACGATCGAGTGAGATTGCTCCTTTAATGCAGAGTCCTACTGGTTCACTATGACCAGGAACCTAGTATCTTAGGCCGACATGAGTGTTACAGAACCCCTGACGAAGACGATCCTCATCTTTCCCAGCCAACTGAAGTGATGGTAGGCAGTATCAATTACACGAGCTGCCGTATGATGTGCGTCGTGGTGCAGAATCTATGATGATGAAAAAGAACTTACATCAACAAAACCAAAAACAGAGATTGAAAAGTTGGTGACATCATAGTTTGACACGATTTCGGCTCATACTGACTCCGCACAGGACGTGGACACCACAGAGACTCTTTACCGAGATTGTCAATCTGCTAGGGATGATAAGAACTATTGCTTGCGGTAGTTGGTTGATAAAATCCGGAAAGGTTTCTAAGTGCTGATTCTTTGCAATTCAATCTACTTGAAGACATTAGGAGCCATATTTGTTAGGAATTCGGTTTGGTCTTAAAAACCAACCGGAACAGCTGAGATATTAGATTGTACAAATGAGCGGTCTAGCTAGAGTTAGGATAAACATTACCACATTTCTCAGCGTTTCAGCATATATTTAGATTATTACAAGGACAACGTTGGCCACATAGATCTAGCAATCATTTAATTGAATTATTGTAGTTATTAGAGGACGACTTTTCTTTACATATTTGAATTTAGTTGAATAACTTAAATATTACACCATTGTCGATTCTGCAATTGGAATTGTGCCTTTTTTTATCGTCCGACACGAGGGCGTGTTTAATTGTAGGGATAGGGAAAGCCTTTCAAAAAACAAAGTATAGTATTAAGTGAAACTGAATACATGGGCAAATCGGGAAGTTAGCCCAGCCAAAGAGAAAACGGTAAATAAGAAATTTTCAGTATTTACAATGTGCAATTCCGTAGTTGTAAGACCCCTTTTGTTTTAACTATAACTGAGTTAATCTTTAAAGCTAAAGGATTGTGTAATTTATCTGAATCTGCAATGTAGTTGAATTCGGTATATATAAATAAGTATATAAATAATATCAGTATTTAATATTATTGACAACATTGTGTTACAATGCAACAGTAATTCATATGAAGTTATGTCTGTTTTCATTGTATCATAAGCTACTTGAACTTGTTTATTGCAACAAAATTGTATAAAAACTGCGCAAACTACATGATCTGGAATAAGCGGAACTTACAATAGATTTGAGTAGTATGGCTTTCTTTACATGATCTTCTTGGCAAATTATATTATAAAAATGAATGCCCAACCTCTTTCTTCAAATATTTCACTGTTCGCTATCATCGCTAAATCATCGCTTTTCATCTCTACGGAAGATAAGATACATTTACAATTATTTTCGAAATGAGGTGGGGTAAAAACTTCCAAATACTTATGATATCTTGTAACCTATGTAATTGGTAGGGCATCCACAATACTTTTGACTTCTGCGGATAATATTGTTAGGTCATTTAAAGGCAATTTTAATTCTCTAATAGCTCCTTTTAAACAATTTTTTATGCTTCCAAAATCCACGCCACCATGCTGCTTTTCTAGCTTTCTAAGCCTGCCCTTTAAAAAAGTTTTCCCGTTGTCCGAAATAATTACAGCCTCTTGTACCTCTTTGCGCAATGAATTTTTGCAAAGCATTTATACAACTTTTCGTACTCATGTCTCCAACCAATTCTTAACAGCTCGTACGGCTGCAAAAGTAATGTACACCTTTTTTCCACATTTAATGTCTTCATTTCGTACATAAAGAGCGCCAGTAACATCGGTTGGCTTGTACTTTTGAAAGGTCTGCTAGTAAATACACTTTCGCTAGAAAATACTGGTCATAGCTCCATTGCACTCTTCCCATAAAAATGTAAAACTACAACGTAACGCTGAAGAGTTCACCTTATCGTTGGTCGCGCCTGTACGATCCAGTATTCGGCCAGAATACGCGTCATTTGTCATGGCATATTTAAATTAACTATTAATCTTAACATCTTCGCATGATTCCAAACTTAAATTAATTTGTTTGGTATTATTGGTTGCCAAGCTTTTGCATGTTTGCAACGGCTTGCGGATTCGCTCACGACTGGGATCTGCACCAATTGGGGGTGTGTCTCTGTGCTAGATGGGTGCAGGCTTCTTTTTTTCGCTGTTTTTCTCCTTTCTTTTCTCACTCTCTTATTTATTTATACGTAAATTTTATTGTTTTTATATTTTCGTAATTTTTTGTTCTTTACTTTTCGTTATATACTTTGTACTAATTATTAGTAATAATTAGAATAAGATTCAAGAGTGAATTGAATTCGGCTATTAATTAATTTTAGCTGGATTTCATATGTAAATAAATAAAATTAAAATAAATAAAGAAATAATACTTACACGATATAAAACTATTGAAATGGGTGTATATGAAGAAAGTTGTCTTCGAACACACTTCGGAAACTTCGCGAGCATACGAACAATATCAGGAGGACTAAAAAATTATGGAAAACACATAGTTGAGTTTGGCAGCTCTGCACGCGTGCCGTTTATTTTGTATGCAGAAATTGTGTAATATCTTTTTTTATTTTATTGCTTAATTGTTTTATACGGTTTTAAAGCTTAATTGATTATAAAAGTGTTCAAATTTATTAATATATACATAATTTTTTCTTATGGAATTTATTTTGGTTTGGCGATCACCACTTGGAGCTCTTGTCAAAAAGTGTTTTTTGCGTGTTGTTGCTTCTAAACATTTGTCTTGGTTTGCGGTGTTTACTGTTTTTTTCTTTGTTTACTGCGTTTTTAATAGCGTGAAGTTTGGGTTTAATTTAAGAGCATTTTCGAATACGTGATAAAGTTTTTTGTTTTTTATTTCTTACAATCTCTATTTTGTCTGTTCCTTTCTAATATGGAGTGTTTGTTTAGATCATTTCGAACCAAAACGGGCTATGATTCTGAGTTATTCACTATTTGGCGGCTTTACGTTCGTTCTTGACATGCGAAGTGTGCGTAATCCTTTCACTAGTCGTGAAAGGATCATGGTCCTGGTCATGTCCTGACTGTAGGAAGCGGGACATTGACTTTTATAAACCTTTCACGGAGACAAGAAATGGTTTTTCTGAATTAAGTAAAAATCTTGTGACTTTGTGCGAAAAGCTTCAAAAAATTCAGGCAATCTTTGATGAGTGTCGCTATGTAGATCACCCATCTTCTCCCCTAGCTTACAAAAGAACAACTCGTGGCCCGCGATACTCTACTTCCGTCTTCACCTAAATTTCATACACCGATTCATTCGAGTTTCCCATCCCTGCCGACAAAAAAAATGATCGTTTCCTCTATCGTTGACTCAGCTGGTAAGTTACAAATAAGCCGGAAAGCCCTTTTCCTTCCAACTATACTGAGGTGACAAGGGTATCTCCTCCCAGTTGTGCCACTCAGGCTACTCTATCTACATCTCGAAAAAATAATAATAAAAATAATAAATGCGCCCCCTAGATATTTGGATGTGTTCGCTGGTCACCATGCTGTGTAAGTCTCACGACCTGCATAGGCAAATGAAATCACTCCCTCTCGAGACTGGAACCTGATGATAAAAAGTTAGTTTGCTGCAAAAGTCAAGTTGGCTCCATCTCAACCCAAAGCTATCTCGTCATTTAAGATGTTAATTCCGATTGAAAAAGAGGAAATTTTGTTAATTAAAAAATCAGTTGGAGAACCACCATCAAAAAAGTAAATGTTTCTTCAAGCCCATTCACCGAAATATTAGGGGCTTAAACTCAAAAATTCTCTCTACTTTTTTAAGCTCTGTGGACATGGAGTTTTTCTGTTAGGCTTTCACTGAAACTTGGTTAAAGCCTGATTTACACTCATCGGAACTTTTTCACAAATCTTTCCAGATTTTCAGAAAAGGCTGATTGTGCTTTAATTGCCATAATTGCTGGAGTCCCGTCTTATTCAATTGGATTTCATACTCCTCGTCAAGTTAAATTTATTGCCATTAGGAGGACAATTGCCACTAACATACGGTGTCCGTTAAGGCACCTGAGCAAATTGATTACCACTTAATAACTACATGATGGTATCCCATCAACTCCAGGCGCAGAACTATATTTTAGAGGTCTTAAACTATCTAAAACATCATTTTCAGAAATGATCAAATGAGGAATCAAAACGGAGTTAGTTATCGGATACGGATAGTTGACAGTTGAATCGGAATTACCTGTTGGAAAAATTCGACGGAAATATTCATCAAAGAGATTGAAGGCTTTAACATCATTAGAGAACTCGAAGCCATTGAAAGGTACATGCGAGGAATATATGGATATTTTTCTGTTGGAGTTAACAAGCCTAGAAAGATATTAAGAATTAACAAGCAGTGAGAATTTTATCAACTAAAGATATCGGCAATAACACTGGTGGTTGAGGTAATTAAATCTATGCCTTGCAGCAGAATAGGCGAAATAGTCATAACCAGAACCTCTTTTCATGAATTTTTTGGAAAGTTGGTTTGTCCTAATTTTGAAATATTGAATTGTCTAATTAAACCGTAGCACCTGCTGCGAGAGCAAGGTTGCTTGATCGGAACGGATGCCGAAACGGCTGGTTTAAAACATTATAAAACGAAGGAGGTAAGGTTTCAATGTTTCCAGCAGAGTAGTCATGCATAATGTGTGAAAGATGAGATTTAGGCAGTAAAATATTAATATTGTTAAAATTATAAAACTTATTGGGAGTAGTGGGATTTAGCACGTTAAAGTAGTTAAACGGTTCATCATGCCTATAATAAAAGGAAATCCAAACTAGTGAATGTTACGGATCCTCAGGTAAATAGAATGGTGGTGATTTACAACTATCTTCGAGAAGATGGCAAAGCAAAGATCTAGCGGTCTTCCAGTACAATTAAAAGTACGGTTGTTTTGCAATAAATTCATTTAAAAAGCACAATAGCTCTATCAAATGTTGGAATGGGGACTATACAGTCAGAATTATCACTATAACACCAAGTTAATTGTTGCAAATTGAGGTCACCAAACGCTCTGACTATATCAGTAGATTTAGACTTTTCGGCTACATTACATATGAGGGCAGCATGTTTCTTATAAATGGATATATCCGCAATTAGGGGAATGTAGGCGCAAGCTACGTATAACTGGTTACCTTCTTGCCTGGTGCGTTTACCGTCTCAATAACTATACATAATGTTTTCCTTTTCACGATAATTAAAGCGCAACCTCAATATTTTGCCAAGAAAAAAGTCTTGCTTTTGTTTATTTCAAAGCTTTTCCGCACATATATTTTTCATTTTAACAACATCGACATATGCTTTGAATCGTAGCAGAATATATTCGTATCTCGAATATATTTTGTATCATAACTTTTTCTTACAGTAAATTATATTTCTTATTAGTAGTTAACTTGTAGTTTATTTTAATAAAAATTTTCTTTTCGTAAATCTGTCGCTTGCAATTCTTTTCTGCTGTTTTTCACTGTGTGTGTGGGTATGTCGTTATTGGTTTTATACATTGCACATAGTAGTGCATAACTTTTTCATTAGACAAAATAAAATTTTCATGCGATCATTTAGAAGCGAATAGTCGAAAAAGAGCATCAATAAAATTTTAGATGCATTAAACAAATTTTTTAATAGATTATCAAGTTGCAAAAAGTTTACTCAAAATTTTCTTTATAAAAAAAGTAAAAGCACTAATAAGCTGGGTAACATCGTTTAACTACACTACACAAATTTATTTTTCGTATATTATCTCGATCAGAAACACAACTTCCCAAGCAAAACCAAATCATTCGTCTCTATTTTTTCTTTCTAATCAATTCTTTTGTTTTCCTTTTTTTCTTTGTTGTTTTTCGCAATTATTTTTTTTGTTCTACAACATATAAAGAAAATTTTTATTTTTGATTTTCTTTTCTGCATTTAATTTTCTTTTCCTTTATTACAAAATATCCCATCAACTGATTTCTTTAATTTCTGGGATGAACAATTCACAGGCATCTTCTCCGCTTAACTAGGAAATATGTATTATATTCAAGATCTCGAGGTTGAGTGTCTGTTTCCAGGATGTTTCTTTTTACTTCAACTTTCATATAATTTCCATTATTTTAAATTTCATTTTATGTATAGATTTTTGTGTAAATTCTATTTATTTTAAAAATGTATTTTTTCTTTTTCTTCTTTTTTAAATATTTCTTAAAGCAAAAAGTTTTTATCCTCTTTTAAACAACTTTAACTTTCACACTTGCACTGTTTTACAAAGACTCTCCCCTTTTTGTGTGACAAAAACGAAAAAACTTTTACTGCAAAACCTTTTTTTCTTTTCATGCATAGCGGCAAGCCGCTATTCTTGCAATCACGCGATATCGAATAACGGCATGCCGTTGTTACGCTATTTCTGGTCAAAGCAGCTGACAAACCGCCTACCCCCCATTTGTTCGCGGACGTCACAATTTCAATAATTTTTAATCAGTCCTTGAAATCATGTTTTTTCGCCTTGTGTTGGAAGACTAGTTTTGGTATTTCAATTCGCAGATGTGGAAGTAGACATCACATTGAGAACTATAGAGGCGTCGCCGAGTTGAATGTCTCACCTAAATAGTTTGAGCGAGCTGTTACTCAGCATTTAGCTTTTGCTATCAAATCTTATATTTCTGCAATCCCGCGTAGCTTTTAGAAGGGAAGACCTAGTGTCGCAAAACTTTTAGACTTTACTGGCCATGTTTTCAAGGCTTTGTTCAGTGCTTCTTCCACGGTTGTCATATATGCTTCAGCAAAGCGTTTGATTTAACCATAATTCATTTCACTTTCAACTCCAATTTATTGGCTTTCTTTTCTACTTAGTGAAATGTATAAGTTTGTCAGTGCTTAGCAGACCATTCAGGGTTCTGTTTAACTTTATCACGTCGGATGAATTTCCCATGATGTCTGGGTCCCTCAAGGTAGTCGCCTAGGATCCCTATTATTTAATGTATACATTAATGATCTCCCCTCGGTGCTTAAATCCAAGGAGATCTTAATGTAGGCTGGCACTGTTAGACTGCATTCTTCCTTCTCCTTGGAATCGCAATCGTATCAGCTTCAAACTGACTTAAATAATTTAATTCCATGATGTTCGTTAAATTTTATGAAATGAAATCTAAGCAAATGTGAGAAGCTTTTTTTCTTAAGAAGGAAGTCACTGGGTACTTCATTGACTCACACAACTTGGAAAACGTTGATTCGTTCATCGATTTAGGGATTCTTTTCGACCAAAGGCTACTTTTTAATTTGTAGATTGAGTTCTCTTTAAGTAAATCTAGGTCCGCGCTTGGTTTCATTAAGAGGTGGTCCAAAGAGTTTAGAGGTGGTGTACTTAGTTAGACCAATACTTGACTTTGCCTCGGTGTGGTCTCCCTCCTATAGGTATTATGTAGATTGAATTGAATCGGTTCACTTATTGCAGTGCGCCCTTAGGAATTAGGGTTGGGACTCGTTAGGCTCTTTGATTTCTCATGAAAATGGGTTGCTTTTGTTATCCTTACCGTCACTTGAGAAACGTAGATTTATTCTTCTCTTCTTAATTAAGTTAATTAATGGTACTATTGACTCGTACATAAGTTTTAATGTCCCTAACCGTTGCTCTAGACACTTTATGCTCATTAAGCCGCGTCAATGCAAATATAATTATGAGCTTTTCAGATTTGTTTGCAGAAATCTAAATGATGTCTATTGCTTAATGTCAATATCGAATTCTTTAGTCTATCAAAACAACTTTGCTTAATGCGTGATATGCCTTCTTGTTCACTTATACATGATTATTTAAATGTTATTATTATTATTTTCCGTTTTCTTAAACACTTTATACTAGTTTTTAATATTAATTAATATGAGATTTACTTCTAAGAGTCAATTGAATTCAATTGTTCATTTATTTTAGTTGAGTTTCATGTGTTAGTAAATAAAATAAATGAATTTAGAGAACGTCTTTTACTATTTAAACGAATATGGTTTAAACACTAATCCAAACAAATATATCTTTGCTTTGCTCAATATTGACTTCTCAGAGCACGATATATCAAAAGATGGCACGCGACCATCTAATAACAAAGTTTTTCTACCAAAAATTTTGAATAGCCGACATCTGTGAAACAAGCTCAAAAATTTGTCGGTTTAGTCAATTGCCACCATAGGCGACCAACGAATCCACTCACTTGTCACCGAGGCTGTTCAGAGTAAGAACAAAACTCTTATTTGGAACCACGCTGTCATTAAAGCATTCGAACAAATAAAGTTCTAAAGTTCTATTAAATCATTTTTAAGCCAAAAAAATCAAACTTGATTCACACTGAAATCGAATCATCAAATACTACAATTGCTGGGATCATTCAACAACCTTCACATAACAGTGTGACGATTATACTCTCCTTTTCAAAAAACACTATCACCTACTGGAAAGAAATGTAGCTCATTTGATTGCGAGCTTTTGGCTGTATACGCTTGCATTTCACACATCTTCTCGAAGGAAGAAATTTCACAGTTTCCACAGATCATACGCCACTGACAACGCCTGTTACCTCTAAAATAATACCAAATATATCTGTGGGAAATCAAATATTGTAACAGGTATTCTCTCACGAGCATTTCAGAAGGAATCTGTCATCCAGCCAGACCTAAATTTGAAGAGCCACTATGAGGAACAACCGACCGATTCGAATACAAACGGGTTGGCTAAAAATAAAAGCAACAACATCAACGTCTTTAACTTTCAAATTTTTTCGAATATAATAATTAGGTGTTTTTATACCCGTTACAAAAGCATGAGGGGATGCTCATCTTGCCATACGGTTTGTAGCAACTGAAAGAGAGTTTCAGAGACCCTAGAGGTTATATATATTCCTCATCAGCGTGAAATTTTAAATCGATTAAACCATGTTTGTCTATCTCCGGTGTGTGTTGTTAACCCTATCTTAGTTCCAAAAATAGGCTTCAAATTTGTTAGGAACTTTGGAAATTTCTGCACGCATGTCATTATTGAAAATGAGGCAGCGTAAACTGAACGACACTCCATTTCTTTGAACAAAAATTTGTAGATGTTTTCTCATTACTTACAACTTATTATATAAAAAATAGAAGACTGAAATTTTTTTAATTTACTATACTACTTTCGCGTAAAACTGATAGTATCATGACCTGGTGGATTAACCTTTCTTAAAAGCGCCCGCGCAATGGATGTCAAATAAAGGAACTTGGAGAGTAGAATGCGAGAAGCCAAGTAAGCTAGTTCCAAATTGTATGCGGCGAACATCACGACGTAATGGATTAATTTTTTCATCACAATACCATCGAAATGAATATCGCAAAAAGACGGCTTGGACAGTAGAATATTAGAAGTTAAATGTGTTAATACTAAATTAATTATGGTGGACATCACGCCGTAGTGGATTAATCGATGGGGTATCTGTAAATAAAAGCAAGGTAGAGAAGATGAAATAGATAACTTACGAGACGCCTTACTGTTATCATTCTAGACTATTCTTACATTTAGTTTTAATATATGTGTATGTGTATGTGTATATATATATGCGTGTCCGTATGACTAAATGTAATGAAATATGACTAAAAATAACGATTCCTATAAATACATTCTAAATATTTCATATTAAAATTATCTCTTTCCTTTTTTGTGATAAAAAATCTACACAACGTGCACTATTCCTTCTGCTGCAACTTAAGGAAAATGAGTAAAATAAATTTTATAAAAAAAATTTGTTTATATAAGCTTTCATTTTAGTGGACTAAAAAGTGGATAAACTGTGCCCCATCCACTGTTTTATAACTATAAATAAAAGCATGAGGTGCCAAAGATTTTAATGGTGGTGGATATATAAAATTCGTTCCCAGCCTTATATATTTTTTCACTTGTTTTATATATGATTTTTAACGGCCTACGTTGGTCATGTGGCATAGCAGTGGTCAGCGTAAAATGCAATAACGTCAGAAATGGATTTAAAAATTGTGATAGAAATCACTCTACAGAATTCGTTACACGGGATACATTTTTGGCGAAACACAATTCAATTGAACGTGACTGTTTCTCCTTTTCACATTTATTTTTACTTATTAATTGTAGCTTCTGTATTAACAGTTCACCGAAGACCGGATTTTACACCCTCTATTTTCTTTGCTATTATATTTGCACACCTTCATTACCTGAACTGATTACGCATTTGCAAGACATTTGCTCCTGCAACGTTTATCAGTAAGATAACAATGGGAAGGGAGGGGTTAGATTAAGGGTGGACAGACTTAATGAGAGAAATCTATTAGTGGGATATTTTGCTAATGTTTTTGGAAATGTCTCATTCAAGATTAGTCTGTTAAATTTAATTCGTAGGGGGAGACTTTCGAACAAAGTTTAGCAAGAGAACTTACCAACGGGTAGTGTCACTGCTGATAGCCAATTATCTCTAGGAAGTGTTGACACAAGGAAGCAAACCTTTTTGTGGCCTCTTGTCTATGAAAATTAAACTTTTGATAGTGGTGCTTTCGAATTAGCCACATTGCATATACGAATGAGCTCTTGAAATGTCCTTCTTCACCAGTAAAACACACAGCCATAATTGATTGATTTAACTACACACAAACAAAATTTGATTTTTCCCTCTTTAATGATTACGTTAGTTTATATCACAATATTAATTTCCATATTTGTTTATTATTTTTTTACTTATTTATTTATTTTTTTTTTTTTTTTGTTATTATTGTTATTATTAATAATTTAGCCACAGTCAGCCAAAGAGTAATGTCGTAAAGCATAAGCACCTGAAACTGGCAATTTTTTATTTACCTATATATTGATATGAAATCCTTTTCGAGATACGGTTCTTATCCCCAGATCGTGGTTATTTTATTTTTAAAAGAAATACACTTGCACGTTTTCACTTCAAGATTCTTTATTTACCATCAATTTCTTTAAGGGTAGGATTATTAATACTTTACTTCGGTAATACTCTCGACTTGTCAACTCTAATATTCTTTTTCGACTCAAATATTCTTCCGTCCGACTCACTCTGCCTTCCACAAAAATTGTATTTATATAACATTTTACGAGTGTATTACTAGTATCTAAGTTTATGGTTTCATTTTTAATCCGTTAACCTGCTTTTCCGCTAATCTCTTTCGTCGGCTGGCAGCTGCCTGACGCGTCACGAATGTGCACTTGGTTTTTCCCTCCGTAGGGCATTTATTTATTTTTTTGGGGAAAATCAATTAGTTGAAATGAACTGGATTTGGGATTTCTGTAACAGTTTGCTCCACTTAATCTTGCTCGTTCCGAACAAGGTCGTTTCGATAGGTGGTCCAGGTGTACCATTTTGAATCTAGTTCTGCCTTCGGGATGATTTTGTATTCGATAGCCCACAACATTTATCCTTCTGATGATTTTGTACGGATCTTCCTAGTTACATCGCAATTTTGGTGACATAACTTTTTTGCGTACGCGATTGCACCATAACACTAAATCTCCATCCTTAAATCCTTGGACGCTAGCCCTCAGATTGTATCTTGCTCTCATCCCGTCACTTACGATTTGCATTCTATTTCGAAATTGTCGGTGTATGCTACCAAAGATCACCCTCTTTCTAACAGCATATTGAGTTTCAGTCCTTTGGATATTGGGGGGCGTCCCGAATATCAATTGTACAGGTAGCTTCGGGTTAGACCCGAACAAAATCTTCGCCGGGGATAAAACAGTGGTGTTGTGTACTGCTGACCTGTATGCGATTAAAAAGAGTGGTATGTGTTCATCCCAGTCCGGCTGATTGTCGTCGATCACTTTTCGCAGATGTTCTTGGAGCCTTCGATTAAGCCTTTCGATCATTCCGTCAGACTGAGGATACAACGGAGTCGTTCTAGTTTTATTAATGCAAAACATTTAGCAAACATCTTGAAAGATCGAAGATTCGAAGTTTCTACCTTGGTCTATTATTGACGTATACTTCGGCTATTGTCTTTGCTTCCTGGTTAGCTTTGGGGTATGCTTACGATCGTTTAGTGAAGTAATCGATGACTACCAGTACATGGTTATTTCCTGCATTGCTGGCTGAAAGTGGTCCAGAAATATCCATTGCCATTCTTTCGAAAGGTGCACCGACGTTATACTGCTGCAAGATCCCTCGCGGCTTATTTTTCGGGCTTTTCGATTTCCTCCATTAATCGCAGCTGCGAATCCATGCAGCTACGGAATTCTTGATGCCTACTTATTAGAAATTTTGACTTAAGAAAATTAGAAAATTGACTTTTTCATCGGTTTTTGTGATGCCAAGATGCGCTTCGCTTGGTCCGTTGTGGTATTCCTTTATAATTTCTTGAGTTCTCGCTTGTGGGACTACAAGTAATTTCTTAGTCCACGAATCATCTTCATTATGCCATATGCGCTACAAGCATCCAACTTCGACTATGAGGCTTTACCACTGAGCCCAACACACCTTCGTAATCGGACTTTCTGTTGTAATCTCTGGGACGCTCCGCCTTTTCTATGGCTTCTAATGTCACGTTTAAATCTTCGTTTGCAATTTGAGCACTGCGCAGGTACTCTTTCGAAAAATTTCCGCAGGGTCCACTATACTCCGGCGAATGCCAACACCTCCCTTATTCTCGTTTCTTAGGCAGCGTTTGCAGTGCGGTTCGCAAGGACGTGTAGACATAGCATCCTCATTGCCGTGCAATTTACCTTTCCTGCGGGAAGTCAAGAATTGGTAAGTTTTCAGTTTTTCAATTCACCTGGCCAATTGTCCTTTTGGTTCTTTGAAGTTGATTGTGGAAGTGCATGACAGATTGTGTTATTGTCAGTAGTAGTTGTCGTCGCGTATCACAATAATTACTCTCCGATTTAGATAACCGTTTGCTGTAGTTTACTATATCCAATATAAATTTTTTCCTTCTACTGGATAAGCTAAAATGGGTGCAACGCATAACAGCTCTTTCAGCGAACCTGCGGTAGTATGAACAAAGTCCTAGGAAACTGCGAACCTTATGCAGAGTTTTTGGTCGTGGCCATTCTTTTACTGCTCTGATTTTGTCCTTATCCGGGTGCACCCCAGTCGTGGGGACCTTGCGCCCAAGATATGTCACTTCCTTCCCAAAGAACATACATTTTTCGACGCTCAATTTTAAACATGCTGTCTGTAGTCGGTGAAAAACATTTGCAGGATTTTTTAGGTGTTCCTTGAAATCTTTACCCATGACAATAATGTCATCCAAATACACCAGGCATGTCTTCCAGTGCAGCTCTTTTAGCACGCAGTCCAGTAGGCGTTCAAATGTGGCAGGCGTCTTGCATAATCCAAGCGGCGTTACCGTAAACTTATATAAGCCGACGCCAGCGGAAAACGCGGTCTTTTCCTTATCATGCTTGGCGATCTCTACCTGCCAGTACTCGCAATTCAAATGTAAGGTTGAAAACCATTGACAATGTGGCTAAGGTGTCATAAACGCTATACAAAGTGTTGCTATCCTTCTTGGTCACTTCAATCAGTTTCCTATAATCCACACAAAATCTAGTAAACCCATCTTATTTGTTAACAAGAGCTACTGGCGAACACCAACAGCTATTTGATGGTTCAATAATTTTCCACTTCTTCCACTATCTTTGATCAAGTCCGCCACTTCTCCTCTTTTTGGTAGTGGAATTCTTCTCGGCCCTTGTCGAATCGAATCAACTGCTACAGTGTTGATTATTTGCTTCGCAACATTAGTACGGCCACGCGAATTTGTACCGCCAGCAAAGATGGACCAATTTTCCAGGAAAAAACTTTTTGGCGCATTTCTTCTGTTGCTCATCTAGATTGCTAGTCCATCTTTTTACGAGAATTTCAGCCTCTTGCGATAACTTTGAGCAAGTTTTTGGAAGCTCGGCTTGATGATTTATAACATATTCGGCTTTTTGGCATTGCGCTACAATATCTCCTTTATGAACATTTGTTGTAACGTTGGTTGGGTTTGATACCCGTACTGGTAATAAATTGTTGACTGTTGAGACAACGGCTTTTCCAATAATGATATTGTCTTCTGCGTATTCTTTATTCGGCTTAAAAACCAATGTTTTCCTTAGCTTGAGCTCTCGGGTACCCGTGACCCACACTATTGCTTCGGAGTTTAGACGGATCTTCTGCTGTCGTTGTACTACAACTTGCTTGTGTGTCGAATTCCACAGTCAATGGCAAGGTCGCATTAGCGTATTGTAACACCTGGCTTTCCATTTCCAGTACGGAGCCATGTTTTGCATTAAAATCCACCCCCAGTATTACCTCGTCCATTATATTTGCTGCCAGAAATCGTTTCTGATAGCTTTACGCTTGATAGCAGCTTCCTCACGTCTTGCCGTCCGAAACCGTGCGCCAACTAACGGGTCGAATTTTTCTTTGACTATTGTACTGTTGATAATTGACTGAGAAGCACCAGTGTCCAGCGTGACGATCAATTTTCCCATCGATCATTAGGCTGTTGTTACTTCTCTTTGATTGAGTAATATCGAGCCTAGGGTTACTAAAATGTGGAGTCAGCCGTTGCCCCGCTGTGCTGACTCTTTTTAGTTTAAGGCCTGTTGGATATTTCGCTAGCACCTTCACTAATATTCCGTGTAGGTGATGTGGAGTGTGTTCTTACGTGCTTTGGACGGGCTTGCCCGGGCACAATGGCTAGGATTGTGGCGAACATAACACTTGCGTGTTCTAGAAACCGGCGTTTGCTTATTCTCGCGCAGAATTTGTCGAATCGCCGCGCAAACCACATCCGAGATACCGCAAACCGACCTCCCTGCGTCTCACCCTCATGCTTGACGTCCACAGCACACTAGCTGCTTCTTGCGTAAGCGCGAAGCCAAACGTTTCCGTAAACGTCGGTTTAGGTGACGTCCATACAGCTTTTTTAAGCTCCGCGTCACGAAGTCCTTTAACAAAGGCGTCGATTTTTAATCTTTCCAGCACGTCGTCAGGCAGTTTGGCCAGGCGGTAGCATAATCTTGGATCCTTTCATTCAGCTTCTGGCAGCGCGAAGACAATTCTAAGTGGCTCACCTCCTTCACATGTTTGCTACCATATTTCCTTTCCAATGCATCCATGATTGCAGCGAATTCCGTTCTTTTTCCTTCCGGGATTATCTGGATAATTTCTGCTGCTGCTCCTCTCAAGGAGGTTATTAAGGCGACTGCTTTATCGTCGTCATCCCACCTATTTTTTGTCGCAACAATACCAAATTGTAGCTTGAATGCGTTGAAGTTAGTGGTGCCGTCAAATAGGGGTGTTTTTACTTTTATAGATATGTGGTTATATCATTAGTTTGTAGCTTAGCCATTTCTTTTTTTAAGGCTTTTATTTCACTTCTCAAGGCGTCTGCATCTTTTTCCTGAGAGTTCATTCTGACGTCCAACTGGTCTAGCGCATTACCAACTCGCCCTTCCAGCACATTAACTTTGCTTTCGAATTGCCGGTACACTTCGTTTATATGTGTTTGCAGGATGCCTTGATTTTCCTGAATTTTCTCGATTTTTTCCGTTCTTCCGTCAATTTTTGATTCTATTTCTTGTTGTCCTGATTGTATATGCTGTTGCACTTGCTGTTGCACTTGTTGCGTTTGTCGTTGCATTTGTTGCATAAACTGCATTACAACGGCGTTTGATATACTTGTACCATTTTCGGCTTTTTCTTCGCTGCGTTGATCCCCGGCTGTAGCTGTATTTTCTGTTCCTCCCAAGTGGTCGAGTTGCTCCCTTCCCTCGATATTGTATTCGAATTCAAATATGGACAGGTCCTCTCCGTCTTATTTTAGATGCTCGACTAGTCTTTGTTTTAATTCAGCTTTGTGATTGGCTGTACGAAGGTTTCTTTTTCCAGGCTCCTGTTTGAGCTAATCCACTTTTAATTTCACCATTTCTCTTGGTTTCACTTCAAGATTTTTTTACTTACATTTAGTTTCCCTAGGAGTAAGATAATTCACAATTTATTTTGGCAATCGACTTCTCAACTCAAATATGTTTTTTCGACTGGCTCTGCCTTCCGAAAATATTCTATTTATATACATTTTTACGAGCATATTACTATTATCTAAGTTTATGGTTTCATTTTTAATCCGTTAACCTGTTTTTCCGCTGATTTTTTTCGTCGGTCGGCAGCTACATGATGCGTCACGAATGTGCACTTGGTTTTTCCCTCTCTAGGGAATTTATTATTTTTTTTTTGAGAAAATCAATTAGTTGGAGTGGATTTGGAATTTCCGTAACAATATATATATATCGATTTTCCAAAGTTGAATACAACAAATTAATAATAACGTCAAACTCGCTTCTGCGAGTCCGCTCGGACATCTTCAACAACAACAGCTAACACAGGCTGTTATTAAAGCAAAGGCATCTTACCAGATTTATGCGAATCAGAGGGTTATGTGTGTTTGTATAACCCTTTCGTTCGTTGGAGCATTATGATGACATTTGGAATTTTTTGGTACCTACGAAAGTGAGGTTCGATTTATTAAAAGCAGCACACCCCTCACCATCTGTTGGACACAGCGAAATTCGTAAGCTCATGGCGAAACTAAGAACTCGCCTGGTATTATTTCGGATGTTCACAGTGTGATAACGAATTGTGAGATATGCAGCAAAAATTATATTACTTACCAGTCGCTCATGGGGAATTCAAAAATTACGGAAAGGTCATTCTAAAGATTATATATTGAATTCATGGAACAATGTCTACAGTCAAAAGAAGGCAAGAAGGTAATTTTTGTATACCTAGACCTTTTCACGAAGTTTTCATTCTACAATCCATGCACAAAGCTAATCTAATAAATGGTAATGTAATAAAATATCTAAAGCATGAAGCTTTGCACGCTTTCGGAGTGACAGAAATCGTAGGGATATTAAAAAACAAGTCATACCCAATATTTCTCAGGAATTTTTATGCAAATACAGTGTTAAACATTAGAACGGCGTTCCACGTTTCATAACCTAATGCCACAGAATGAGTCAATCAATCAATCCTGCGACGTGGACACGCATATATGACCATACGAAAGATGGCAGCGGTAAACAACAAGCATTGGAATATTGAAGTAATCCCAGATAGAGTGCACCTTATAAGGAATCTGATAATAAGAGGGCTTGAACGAGTTTATCGCAAAAACGAACGCAACCACAACACGCGTAGTGAGTGTGAGTAAGATCAAGTAAGGTCAATTAGTTTGCAACTTGCATTAGTTGCAAACTTTCAGAGTAAGCAACCAACGCGAGAACTATGACGGCAAATTAGCTCGTTTAAATGTTAGATGTATAGTTGGCAAAACTGCAAAATGAAAGGGTAGAAAAATACCATGCTAAAGATCTTTCATGGCATGAGGCAAATCACCCTTATGTCCCATTAACTGGGCCGCTAGAACACAAACTTCACAATCTCAAATTTATGGGTCGAAGTCATATGTCGGTCTGTTATTGCTATCATTATTATTGTTTTTTTTTTTGTTCAGTCCTTCGGATTTCTTTACGAATTCGCTGCGTCTCAGTAGTAATATAGGCGATTTCCAGCTGTGGAGAGTGTTTGTGGTCGTTCTGTCTGCTTATCATACTGTTTGTCTGTAAAAGAGCATTAACTAATCTGTTTGGAATAACGGGTCATCATTAGTGTTCATCGATGTTAACCATTCGTTTCCTTTTAATAAACCTTTATTTATTGATATTTTCAACCAACAACAGCGAGAATGATTTAGAAAAGGAGAAAGGGAGTCCGAAGATTGCCCGCAATTTATAAGTGTGGTTTCCTTTGAGTTTAGAAAAAAAAGTAGTCTAGTTTCAATGCTGCAAGAGTGCGCATTAAGAAAGCATACAATTGTGTGTTAGTTTTGTTTTTCTTAGAAATACATGTGATAAAACTGTGAAATTTATTATTTACTTTCGTTTATGGAACAGTGAAATACGAAGATTAATTAAATAGAAATATTGGCACGGTACGATATGGTGAAATGTGTAAATTATCCTTAATCTGTCTTGAACAAATTTGTGTTTCCCTCACGATCATTGATAATATCAAAACCAAACAAAGCAAGGATATGCCTGAATACTGACTTAACTGCACATGTAACGTTCGCAAACCGAACGCAAAAGCAAAATATGTTATGAATTTAAACGTCACTTAAATAAAGAAGATAAGAAATGTAATTACCTCAAACAATAAATATACTCATATATAAATACCCACCTATATTTAGCCGGCATGGAATTTAATAAAGAACAAATAGCAAAGATTAGCTATGTACTAAGTAAAACAAAAAAAAAAATTGTTTTAATAAATATGAACATTAAGTAAAGACAAAAGAAGTAAGTGAGTGGAGACTGGTCGCAGTGAAGCTGCGGAATACCGAGAGAAACGGCCATGGAGTAGATTGATTATATAAATTTTTTTCCCTGCACGTAAATTTCTTTTTTTGTAACATCAACGAGCTGACCAGGGTGAAGTACTAACAAGAGGTTCCCCCATTTCTTCAATTCGACAAATTGCCTTGAACAAAACGAGTATTTTACTTCTCAATACTCGGTTATCAAACGTTAGGCCCTCGTTTTATAACATACTAAATTTAACTATTTGAGCAGCCATTCCAATTAGACAACAATCCAATTGGGCTAATATAGCACTAAGATGCTCTAGACTATGTCAAATAGTCTACTGCCAGTTTATACCAAATTGTAGCAGCTACTTACAAAAGATAAAGTAATAGTAATGCAAAATATTTTTATAAGTTTGTTAACTCCCCGAGAGAACTCTCGATGTTTTACAATGGCACTGACTTCCAAAGTAATTTTTTCTTTATAATTGAAATTCTACTATCAACTACTTATACCAAATAATTAAGTCTATTGCGTTTCGTAACGTGGTCATTTCTGCATATAATATATTAGAAGGTTTTAGTTCATTAAAGTCCAGTTGCGCGCCAGGTGGCATACCATCATATATTATCAAGTGATGACTTATAACTCCAAATATTATTAATATCTCTCTCTAAAAACTGGTGTTTTCCCATTATGTCGGAAAAATTTTGGAAATAGTTATCTGGCTGAGGGAATCATGTTTTCAAGACATACTCCAATGGCTCACCAACAAATAACGTGAATATATTGTCTTTAGAAAAGCCAATGAAAACATAATTGTTCCCATTGGTATAACAATTTTTATTATTTCATAACATTTAATATTTTTCAAAGCCTGGTAATATTAAAAAAATATATATATTAAGAAAAAAATAAAAGAAAACCCGAAGTGCTTACTGTAAATTGCGGCTGGGGAACACTTTGTTGATAATGAAAACGACTAATGTTGTTATTGTTGTAATTGTCAGTACAGTTGCTATAGCTGTTCTGGCTGCTGCTGTTATTGGCGTTGTGGTTCCTATTGTTGCTGATGGTTACGAGAAGTGCTATGATCTTGATACTGTGAAATTTAAAGAAAAGCCGGATATTGAGTTATGTGAAGATTAATTATTATCATACGACTGGATTGCTTTAAAATTTCGTTGCTAGGATTTTCAGTAAAGTGAATTTGTCACAATGCTGTACTGTATTCAATTGGCTTTATCCTTAAGAGCACATCTTCACTGGTTCCTGTATGTTCCTGTATGTTTTCTAGACGGAGTATCTTGCTACAACGTCACCTTTACTTTTCATCCACTAGAAATCTACAGTTCACTCATCACTTTTCTGGTAGCTAATTGCAAATGTAATATTAATGTCTATTTGTATATCTTTAATGCACGTTTGATAAATATGTAGATTGACGATGCATTTCACAAGTTCCTCCTCAACATGTTCTGAAACACCAAATAGTAAACAAACAAAAACAACAAATTCGTCACGTTTATAAAGCAGTCATTGTTTCAAGAAAAGTTGAAAAGCTTTAACTTATTCGCACGCAATGCATAGCAAAAGCATTATTCATGAGTTACATGAGCTTCTCATTTCGAGCTTTCTTTAGCTACGCCGATATACATTGTTATGTTGCTGTGTTAACTTCTGTTGAAGGTTACTCCAAGGGCGGCAAACGTTCCAATAGTGAAATTTTTACTTTTGCACTGCGTCACTTTTTCGATCTTTCTCTGATCCTCTTTTACTCTTCCATTATTTGTCAGTGTGTTTGGGTAATAAAGATTGTGGCCTCCCCGATATTAGTAAAAGACTTAAAAAAAAATAGATGATGTTATTGGGTACTTCATAATACACCGAAACTCAATCATTTGCAGTCGTTGTCCTAAAAAAAAAAGGATAAATCTACCACAAAAAAAATGTATTTTTCATTCTTCTTAAACGGAAAATTTCACAACGAAATAGAAAGACTTCACTATAACCAATTTTTAATCGACAACGCTGAATTTACACCACAGTTCTGCTTTCCCGAGTTCGTATAGTTGCGGTTTCTGTGGAATGTGTTGTTGCTGCTTTGAGGGAATTGATTATGTTGGAAATTATTATGTGTAGTGAAGGTGTTGTTTCTAGGGAAGGTGGAAGTATAGTTTCTATGGGGTAAGTTTGAGTTATTGTTGTTCTGATACCAGTTTTGATATCTGTGTTGGTGTTGATAATGTCGTTGATGGCGATTTTGATTGGTATGTTGGTGTTGAGGTTTGAGTTATAGTTACGCTTATGTATGTGTAGAATTTGGTGGTTATTTTGAAATTTTGGGTCTTTTTTGAGTTCCATTGCATGGTTGACTGCTTGTGTTAGAGTTTGTAGTTGTGCCGTATATATAGTTGATTTGTCGATTTGATCGTTAATGCCATTTTTGAATGTTACGAGTGCCTAATTTTCGTTTATTTTAGTGACAACTGCACGTTCCGCTGCAGTTGAATTGCTACCTAATTCCTCCATTTCCAAATTATTTAGACGGTCTATTAGAGTAATTGTCTTGTTCTTGTAATTTTGTGTGTTACCTTTCTGGTATGTATTTGTTAGTGTGTTCTGAACAGAACAGTGTTGTTCCAGTGTTAGATGTTTTGCAATTGGATATCAAATTATCACATAGATCCTCTAAAGCGGTTTGAATTACCCTCTAGCCGTTTTCACAATTTGTGAGAGTTTGATGTGGTAGGTGAACTCAAGAAGTTCTGCTTTTCCACCATCATTTAGGTTTTTTGCTGAAAGTTGTACAACCTTGTAAAATGATTCTAGCTCATTGAAGTTACCGCTAAACCAAGGTATAGTTTTCATTGCAATTTCAAAGTTGAAAGCCATGACTGAGGACAAATATTTTAGTTGTTGTTGTAAAGCGGTTTTTATGAAACTATGTGTATTTTAAAATTTTTTATTAGCTTTGGGATTTCGTCCTGTTTGAAGCTTGGAGCTGTGTTGAAAAAACTTGTGTTTACGACATCAATTTCCTTGAATTTTGTTTCAACCGTATTTTTAGTATAAGGTTGTTGTTTGGTATAACGTTGTTTGCTTTAGCTTTTGTTCTATTTTTGTTAAAACCTGGAGTGTTTCTAGTAGCTGGTCCATACGAAATTAATTGCAAAGAATATGTCGATTTGAAATTTTGTTCTAGTAGAGTTTATTTGATAATATTTAATAGTCTTTCAAGAACTAAATATAATTTTTTCAATTTGTTTGACTATGTTGTTCTAAAAATTTTTCTGTTGTTCTTTTATTGTTGTTTTTTGTTGTTTATTTTTTCTTCTTTTAATTTTTTTTTTAGCTCCTTTCTATTATCGCCGGTTGCGATACTTATCAACCTATGGATGTCGCGAACTTTTTTGAAATGCTGTGCGCGTCGACCTTCTCTTTGAGGCTCTAGCTTAGTTGGGGCTTTGGGGTTGGTTGGGACTTTTGCGTTCTTTGGTTGTATTCCTAGATTGTTAGGGGCCTGGGACCTGGAAGCGGAGCACGTATGTAACGGGGTGCTGGCGTTGTTAGTGGTGTTATTGGTTGTGGTCTGTAGAGGCCGCAATGCATTTATTAAAGATTCTATGAAATTTTCCCGTGAGAACAGCCAGCCGAATTTCGTCGAAATATGTCAAAAATAAGAAATTTTGAACACACAGAAAGAGATACAGACAGACGATTCGTTAGAACAATGGCTGTAAAAATTCTCATTGGCGATTAAATATTTATTGACCCAATTTTTGTACCTGTTATTTTGCCTTGAGAAAAACAAGAAATAGCCCTACATCTGCTTAGCATCGACAATTAGTTCAGTTTACAATTGGTAAGTTTTTAAAGTTTTTTTAAACAACGACAACGTTATTTTATTTATTACAACGAAACGGAAAACAATGGATATAGGTTATGTATTTCAAAAACACCCTTATTCGTTGGCGACGAATATTTAGCAACATCGAAACGGTTACAGCTTGCTACATTTATACGCTATATTGTATGTGGTGTAGAGTATATTGCCTTTGTATATATGCTACTCAAAATCATTATCCAAATTGATTTAGGTTAGGTAGTAAATCCATATGTCTCTGTCCATGTATTCTTGTGACCTACAAATCGCAATGTTCAAGACATTTTGACAAAATTTGGTATGCTGGCCTAAGCCACACACGAGCACTACTTAAAATGATTTTGATGTGGGTGCTTCCCGCTATGAAACGCCTTAGTAAACGAAAAAATTTTTAAATTTTCGATAAAAATTGCTGAGTATTAATATTTCAGCGTACTAATGCGGATAATTGGATGGGGTGTGCCATTTTTTTTTTTAAAGATTAAAAGCTGGCTTAGATAAGCTGTGGGCAAGACACACGTGCTAAGCTGATTTGATATGTTCATGATTTTTAGGCCTTTACATAAAAGGAATGAAAAATTACAGTTATGTTTATGTTGGCAAAGTTATATAAAAATGAAGTTATTACATTAGGAGCATTGGAGTTTACTTCTCTTTACAAACCCGGCGAGTGAATAACAAAGTTCAATGTAACTAAAAAGGGGACACCTAAGATAAACGAATGTTTCTCTGGTGGAAGAAGGGCCATGGGTATAAATTTGTTTTCAGACGGTTTCGAGGAGACCAGTGAATGCCATCCCAAATTAATGTCACACGTATTCAAGTACACGTACACACGTATTCATGCACAGCCTTGTTGTAACATATAGATTGTTCAACTTGGTAGATCGCCGGTTACTGAAGTCTTGCGCCGATCCAGCTTTTTTTATGGTGAGCTCTATCTGAGACGTAGGTTTTGGTCAAATAAACCCCCCAAATCAATAAACGAATCAACATTTTCTCATTTCTGCGAATTAAGGAAAAATTCAATTCACCCCTGGGGACGTCTTCTCGTTTTATTTTTTAGCTCGAGGAAAAGGAGGAGAACAGTTTAACGCTGGCGGTAAGAAGGGTGCCGAAGGGCTGCTTTTAGGGATCCCGAACGTCGCGGGGAGCTCACCAAAGTTGATGTGGATCTGGTGGATTGCGAAGCCGTAGTTTACAGTAGTGAAATAAAATAGTATCTACCAATTTTTTGTTTTTAGTTAAATGTGTCTGTGTGTAGGGCCTACCAGGGACCAGGGCATTACACTAGCCCGTGCCGTAAGAAAACTGCGTTTCTTCGTGTAACTTTGTAGAGGTTCTTACACGCATGTATTTTTTATGTGTAACCGTTTGTGGAACCTCTGTCGGATAGCAAATTGCAGCAATAGATTATTGGACCTTATCTCCTTCGATGTATGCCATATAAGTGTTAGCTTCAGCCCACACTTCGTTTCACCTAAGAATCCAACCATTACATTATCCATCCATTGTACTTCATCGCTTTCGTTTCATAAAGCACAACCAATATAGATCTTATTGTGAGATGCTTAGCCCACTCAGGGTTCCTTGTAAAAATTTGAATGACTTTTATATAATCTTTTCAACAGACGCAGTACACATAATTAACTATTTTTTGATATGTAATGCTGGAGCATTATCTGCTAAGTTTTGACATATTTGCGTCGATAGTCGTATTTCGATACATATCGCCAGTGATAGCATTACTGGGCAGAACACGAGTATGACTTCTTCTTCTTTCTTGCCACCTTATGCTGCCATTTATTCATTTCAAGACAAATTTTAGGTTAAATCCTTTTTCTCAATTTAACCCTATGAAACAATGCAAATTTTAAAACGCAAATTTAAACCTGTAAAACTTCTTAGAGCCGTTTCGTTTAGATGAAATTAATTTGTAGCTGAACGGAAAGTGAACTGAAATTAAAATTGAAAATCTTGCTCGCTTTTAAAAAAAATAATTCCGTATAATATTATATTAAAAAAACTTTCAGAAAGAGTTTACAATATCCGATAAATCTTTAATAAAGAGCACTTTTTTTTTTAAAAAAGGAGAATAAACGTATTGGAGACGTAATCTATTCAAATTTATTGTATTCTATATAATGGATCTGCGATGTTTTATTAGCAATTTTAGTAGAAAAAGGAATTCCTAAGAAATTGTAGTATTCGTAATACCGAAAAAACAATATGAAAAATTTAAAAATTCTAAAACGCGAAATTGCTAGTATACGAGTTTTACCAAATTTTGACACAAACAAACGTGTAAACGTTAAGTTTAGACGCTTAAAGTAATAATATATTTAACCCAGTAGCTACAATACCACATGAACAGCCGCATTCGAGCACTTCGACCCGTCATTACTCGTAAGCGCAACCAACGCGTTTTTTTTTCATAGTTTATGTGACTTTGTATCTACCTTTGTATTCTGAAGCAATGTACACGATTTCTCTCCCCAATATCAATTTTGTGTTAAAACTAGGTTTCCAAGTCACGAAGATCGCAAATAAAAAATACTGTGACTAGTAACGCTGCTCTTATGCTGCTTAAATAACTCTGTTGATCTGAACAAATGCAATAGAGTGAATGATACTTGACTATACATAAACTTGAAACTTTAAAATTGGGTTCAAACTGCGTTAACAAGGCTATATTGCGTTAGCGAGGCACATTGTAGTTTACAAAAAATTGATTGATTTTGCATTACAGGGCTTAGAGCGTAGTACCTTGCCTTTTTATGAACGAAGGCTTCAACTCGTATTGAGGGTGGTGATATTAAGTATTATATTTTTAGTCACATGGATAAATGGTGCGGTCCTTCCTCCCGTACTGCTGAAGACTGTTGAATTCCGTATAGTAACACACGGCACTGTGTACCAATTATATCGTCTCTTTATGTAAGTAATTATGAATTGAATAATCCTATTCGTGTTGTAGGTAGTTTATACAACCAAACCAATCCTCATATGGACCATTCGGTGATTTCTATTGATCGCATGACAAGAACATCGTCACAGAACTAGCTGTAAGACTGTGCCTAGGGATTTCATGGATGCGGTCGGCTTCAAGGGTATGTGCATGAAAGTATGCATTTGATCCATTTGTACGTATGCGGACCAATTGCTATACGTGAAGCATAAGAACTGTAGTTTGTTAATGAATAAATAAATAACATATTTAATAAAAGGAAATGTAATTCGTAGTGATTTTTTTAAAATATTGTAAATTTCTCCTTTTTGCAACGCTACGGTTACTTGTTACTGGTTTTGCTGCTAATGCGTTTGTTCGGATATCGAGAATTTAATTCTCTAAAGGGCTTAATTAGACTTACATACCTTAGGTAATAATTCTATTTATAATGAAACGCTTACGTATTCATTTGTTTTTATATCTGCTACTAGAGAATAGGAAATACTTATTTTGTCACTATGTTTGTAAAAAAAATTACAATTGTGAAAGATAGAAGGCCGAATTTTTTTGAAAATTGTAAGGAAGCGGTTCGCCTCGGGTCACTATATTATTGTAATCACCTCATATATCCCATAACTGTAAATGGGCAAAGCTAGTTAAGTATACACTAAACTGCACGAAATATACCTAACGTTAACCGTTAGGTATATAATAAGTAGAATATAAACACGCATAGCAATAAGAAAGCAGGTAGATGTAAATGTTATACGTAAGGATATGAAGGAAAACAAACATGTTCGACCAGACAAGTATGATCGAACCTAAGCTGGCAGATGTAAGAATAGATAGATAAGAATAACATTTCACAATATTCTCTATTTTACTAGCCTTTTTCACAATATTCTCTATTTTACTAGCCTTTTTCACAATATTCTCTATTTTACTAGCCTTTTTCACAATATTCTCTATTTTACTAACCTTATTCTCTATTTTACTAGCCTTATTCTCTATTTTACTAACCTTATTCTCTATTTTACAGCTTTTATTTTTTTTTGCTTGAAATTGTAAACAAAATGCATATGTTTTTAGAATAAACAAAAAAAGTCAACGTAAACTTTTATTTTATTATAATAGTAATGAATTATTAACTTTTAATTTACATCTTCAAAATCAATAAAGTTAAAAAAACAAAGAAAATCAACAATATGTTTTACTTATTTATATATATTTTCTGTTTTGTATTGTTCATTTACAGTTGTTGACTTATCTTGTTCGAAATATTCTAGGTTCCGAGTTTTGGTTTTAAATTTCATAGCCACATATTGACTTAAGGATTTCATGGCTGGTTCATATAATTTGAAAAAATGTTTTATTGTGCTAATACCCGCTACGATCAAGCGCCTATTACCACGAGTAAATTCGCTGGGGTTCCGTTTTTATTTAAAAGACGATCTCGTTTTTACAATATAATATTCAAAATGTTCGACTTAAAAGGGCTTAAACGGTTACCATTGGTTTACGTTTAACAAATTTAAATTTTTGGCACAAGGACCTTATTATTCTTATATGTGATAGAGTTCAAAACACAGGTCGAGGTGGTTCAAATTTAGCACAGTTAATTGAACTCTTGTTTTATGCGATGTTCTTCGATGTTGGTAATGCACGGAATAGTTTGGTTGCCGCCACTATAAAAGAGCGTGTCGCAATACGCTCAGGCTTTTATTGTGTCATAGCCGCCGCCGAGTAACCCGCGAAATCGAACAAACACGTGCGAAAAAAAAACCTTCTGTTATATATTAACAAGGTCGGGCCACCAAGCTGGTTTTTTTTCATCCCAACGCTCTGAAAGCGCGTCGGTAATCTTTACGAAATAAATAACATAAGTAAATTAAATTAAAACCAAACCCATTTGTTTTATAAATTGTCTTGGAAAGGGACTCTGGATTGGCTGAGATCTACCCTGCCCAAGAAAGTACCGTTACAAGATATTGTACGGGAGACCGTACTATTCATGTACAAAAATGAAGAATGACGGGCATGCCCACACAAAATTATAAATGACCGAATTTTAAATCTTTTTTTTTTTTAGTCTTTTTGACAATAAGTGACGAAATTGTTTTTTCATTTTATTCTAAATAAAAGCCTATCTAAAACTTCTGAAATACCGTTCTAATAGTAATGACATGCAATACCAATTTTATCTTTAGGATTTATATGACAAAATGAATGGTGGTGGATATAAGAGATTCGGCCTGAATATAACTTTTCTACTTGCTTCAAGTTTTACCGCTGTCATTTTGTTCTGTTTGCTTTTACGTACGAAGTTACCATTAGTTCATTAGAATTATGTAACTAACTTATAGTATATGAATAAAAAAACTCAAAAGTGTAGGGAAGGTCTTCTATGAAATCCTTTGTATTGACTAAACAATGGCGGCATGTACATGACGCAATGTAGGATTTAAAGCAATAGCAAAAAAAACGAGAAACGAAGAAAGAAACTCACGCTATTTTCTTGATTACCTGATCCGCACAAATCTAGATGTTGTACGCAATGCTCGAAGTCGTAATGGCTTTTTTTGTTGTGCTGTGGAGACATTCAAAGAATTATAAGGGGACGTGCGAGAAATAGAATTAGTGTTAGCCAGATAAAATAAACCTACCAACACAAAAGAAAAAATACACACTGTTCCTTTTGTGTTGTAAAGGGTCCTACCAATGTATCCTTGACGATTGGTGCAACGTGTCCACGAGCGTTGTCATGCAAAGGGATGACTTTGCATTATTTAATACTGGCCTTTTTGACAACAAGAAATCGTTAAATTTGTTCAATTGACAATGGTAGATATCTGCAGAAACAGTTTCGTTCGGATTTAACAGCCACACTTGCACTACACTTGCCCAATTCGACCATATGCGTAGCAAAACTTTGCGGCTATGAATATACCGCATCGATGTCGATGTGGGTGGCTCTCACGGGTTAACTCATGACTTTCTGTGCATAGGATTGTGGTAGTAGATTCGTTTTCCATCGCCAGTCACAAGACAATGTAGAAAAGCTTCTTATATTTACCCGGCAAGCAATGAAACCGCGATATCGGAACGGTTCGAAATGACGTTTTCGTTCAATTCGTATGCCATTTCCCTCTTTTTGAATCCTTCTCATAGCATATAAACATCTGCAACCAGTTGATCCATCAACCTGTTATGCTGTTTGAAAATTCTTTGAGAGTTTGAGCTGAGTTTTCGTCCAATAAGTCATGAAGCTTATTGTCTTGGAACCTTTTTGGTCCTCCAGGCCGTTCTTTGTCACTGACATCAAGATTACCAATCTCAAACCGTTGAGATCGAAATCGACATCTGGGATATGATGGAGTAGTATCACGATGAACTTCTACAAGTGTCTGATGAGCTTCAGCAGTGCATTTCTCCAAATTAGATGACAGAAGCAATGAATATAACAATACGTGAGAACGAGTCTTGTTACTTTGGTCCTCACACCACTTACGTGAATGATCTTGTTTGGTTATTCCTGATGAAACGCATTTAGGAATGCAGTAAAAAGTGGACACAATAACATAAAAAGTGTGTATAAGTGGAATTGTTCGTGGCAGTACAGCCGTTGTGCAGTCTTGCGCGCAATCAAATCAACCATTGCTTTCAGAGCGACGTCTCGTGAGTTTATATGAGTCGAGTCGAAAGAAGTTTTTGACCAAACAAAAACACCGCTGCATTTGTAATATCATTGGTGTGAATAACAACATAAATGCAAATAAGTACGCAAAACAATAATCCAAATAAATAATTTTTAATTTATCTATGCATATCTTAAACCAGGTAAGTACATTTAACTATGCATAAAATAAAAATAAATACTTTTATTTCATTTAGCGAAAAAAAATCTGCCATTTTCCTGTTACTTTAGTCAGCTTTGGTTTAAGAACCAGTTGCAGGCAAAAATGAAGAAAAATTTTTAGCTTTTTAGAAAATTTTTATCCAACACTTTAGAATAAGCAAGGAAGGTTTTATATGTTTGTGTGGCAGAATAGAATTTGGATCCCAGTTAACCACAGCTTTTTGCCAGGACGGGGCTTGCCTAGACGACAGATTAAAACCAGGTAATTTCAGGTCTAGAGGTAGTGAAAAACTTCATGCACGAACCTTTCGTCAAGATACCGAACCATTGGCCTGTAAAGGTAGTAGTGTCTTAACGGTTCAGGGCCACCATGCCGCCGAGAACGAACTGGGACGGGGAAGCTTTTCAACCAGGGGTGGAATGAAGGAAATGGTACACCGACGGTTCAAAATTGGAAAATGACAAAGCTGGGGCTGGGGTTTGCGGCCCGAGTTTCCAGAAGTTCATACCAATGGGACATTGTTTGCCCATATTCCAAGCAGAAGTCTATGTAATCACCACATGTGCATCTGAATGCTTAAGAAAAAGAAGAGAGAGGATCCGCATACAGTCCGACAACCAAACCGCTTTAAAGTCCCTAAGCGGGCGAATGATAACACCCGGGCTGGTGTTGGAGTGCTTTCAACCACTGAATGAGCTAGAGAGGCACAATAATGGGGTACCTAATTTGAGTGCATGGACATTCGGGCGTTGAGGGCAACGAAAGGGTTGACTGTCTAGCCAACAGGAGATGGACCATGGTAAATCCTGAGTTGTTCTGTGGCGTACCAAGAAACCGGTTTAACTGGCTGGCATCGCAATGAACAGAATAAAGCGGACTGCTCACGTAAGCAATGTGCAGGCAAAAGAAATTCGTAAAATCTTTCGGTAGGCCACACAAACTATTGGAACTAAGAAGAAGCGACCTACGTTCAGTACGCGGGTCATAATTCGTTCAGGTACAGCTAAAAAACAAGGGTATGTTTAACACCGATTCCTGCAGATTCTGCCGCGAGACGAGTCCCATCATATTTTATGTGAATGTGAGCCCATCTGCAGAGTGTTTGGCGAGCACTTCGCTACGCTAGAGACGGTATGGTTTCGATCCAAAGAAGGTGGCGGGATTCATAAAAATCCTACAAATGGATGGCTAGGGCCTGTGCAGTAGGTGTGTAGGGGAGAGCAATAGATCTTCTAGGTCGCGGTACGTCTTGACTACGTAATTAATAATATATGTATATATATATATATATGTAAATATAAAGAAAAGGTTGTCTTTACATTAAAATATTACTTATCAGTTCATATTTTCCAAATACCATATGGTAGGAGAAAGTCGATGATACGAAAGACTTCTCATAGGCGAACATCACCTCGTACGTTCCTTTCCAGACACACACACTACGTAATCTCTGCAAGTGTAGCTTCTTTGACCTTTTTAACCTTGGCACACAAACGATGACATCTCTAAAAATCAGTTTTCGTTGTCCCTTAGGACAGAATTCATCACACACACTGTGCTTTGCCAATAAAAAAATCAGGGGCCTTACAATCATCTTTTCGTTTTAATGCTTTTTCAAATAACAATACTTATTGTAGAATTAGGTTTTCAAATTATTAATTTTAATATTGTCTTGTCACATTAATTTTAAGTTTGTGAAAAAATCGAATTTTTGCCACATATGTTTTTCATTTTTTCAATCACCCTTTAAGTAACATATGTGTTTATATATAATTTGATAAAATTTTTAAGTCTCGGGTTAACACGAATCGAATAGAATATATATTTGACTAGTTTTAGATTTTTAACTAATAGGTTTTCATGTAAACTATTTTGATATAGCTTTTATACCCACCACTGGAAAATGCTATTTTTTTTCACGTGCTGTTCCATGTATGCGATGGCGTAGGGGTTCACTTACAATTTGGTTATGTATTGGTTGCGGATGTGCCTGTGTGCTAGTTACGTACATGCTTGTTTTCTTTTATTTTTTCTTATTTTTTTATACATGAATTATTATTTAAATATTTTCTTTTGTTTACTTGTCCTAATGTAGTATACAGTAGTTTTTCAAACTAATTACTATAAGAAGATATAAATAGATTTAAGAGTCAATTGAATTCGATTATTAATTTGTTTTAGTTGAAGTCATGTGTTTAGTTGAAGTCATGTGTAAGTAAATAAATAAATAAAATGTAACCCTCAAAAGGAAGCTTCAGAGTCCGTATGGAGTATATATATTCTTGATCAGCGTGAAATTCTGAAATGATTAAGTCATGTCTGTGCGTCTGCGTATCTGTGCGGCTGTGTAGTGTTTATTGTTGGCCATTCTCCTGCTTGCGAAAATGAAGATATCGACTGCAAATTCGGTAGAAACATGGGAAGTCTTTGCACGCAGGTTTGTGCTGAAAACGTGCAAAATTGGTCAAGGCAGAAGCCCACAGTGGAGTATAACTGCACGTAACTCCGTGTTTCTTAACAAAAATTTGTGGGTTTTTATTGGTTACTAAGAACTTATAAAACTTACAAGGTTGAAATTTTCCACATTTACTTTGCAAAAGACTCCACGCTTTACGTGCAAAAATGAAAAAAAATCGGTCATGCCCACACAAAATTAGAAGGTTAAATTTTATTATTATTTATTTTTTCACTTTTTGAGGTTTTGTGCTCATTTATTATAAGACAAGCAACACAGAATGTTTAAAACTATTTTGTACATTTCTCAAATAAAGATGAATTGATGATTATGAATGAAAAGATGAATCATCTGCCTAAACATGGGTTAATTCTAAAATGAATACGGTAGGCGCTGCGATTTGGTGGATTAATTTTTTTTAATAACACCAGGGTTATCATGTAGAACGAGTAGAAACCGGAAAGCTAAATGTGCTGATTCTTAATTAATTATGGTGGAATTTACGATGGTCATAGATTAATTTTTCATAGAAATATGTATAGTGAAGTAACAGGGGATATATATCCTTTATCCTGTTCACTTTTTTAGATTTTAATGGTGGTGGAAATACGAGATTCGCCTCCATTCCAATATAACTCTTTTACTTGTTAAAAATTACTTTAAAAATCGTACTTTTTTATTGTCTTATCGTAACTTTGTTCACTCTTCAACTTCGGACAAACAAACAAAAAGACTCAAAAAAGATAATTGCTTTTAGATTCGTAATAAAATTCTAACCGTACAATCAAGACAGTTCGGCTCCTGTTCAAGTGCAGCATGCAACTAACTACAGATCGCTGCACATACTCTCTTGTTTTGCTGTATCATTAAATGTCTACATCTGTCAACGGCTTAGTGAGCGCGATAATAAAGGGGAAGAGTTTTGCTTAAAGCAAAACCACCCTTACAATGTACAGACGGACTTTGAACTTTTTTCTTTCTATAGTTCTTTTTTTGGGCTTTAATTATTTCAATAAAGAAATATAAAGAGAAAAATATACTAGCGAGATTCCGCTATTTCCCTTCTGTGAAGAACAATATATGTATATATACTATATTATATACTTACGTTACAAAACTACGTTACTTTTCCAAATTTTAAAATTAATAGGATGCATAGGCGGAACTCACATTGGCTCGCAAAAGAATTTCGTTTGTTTGTTAATTTCTTTTTGATAATAATTTTTTATTTTGACACACAAGAAAACCAAAAGATCGAAAATAAATATTTGTTCTTCCTAACACTTTGGAATTTAGGATTAAATAGCCTTTGTAATCATTAATTGAATCAAGCTTGTGTATTTCCTAATAATATTTTGATTTATTTTTCCTTTGAATATGCTATTCGACACCAATTTTATCGTCAAATAAATTTTCATTCGACGCTGACAAAAGTCGTACGCATTGTCGGCAGCTGTGAATTCGCTACACGGCGTGTTGAGTCGAGAGTCTGCTCGATGTCTACTGCTATATATCCAAAGGCAAACAGTAGCGTCGAGTTCACTGACGCCGGCAGCTATAAGCCCCTGGTTGCAATAATGCATCGGTGCAATGATGCGATTCAAGCTATTTATATACAACTAACGATCATGTTCTAACACAATTATAATAACGCTGCTGTTAATATTGCTTAATATAATCGTTAATATAGTCTTTACTTTTCTTATAACTTCTATTAACAACAATACTGACGAAACCAACAATCACAATAATAACGTCGGCATTAACAAAAAAATCAATAAGAATGACGTCGTGCTCATCGTAACGTACGATGGACATTCCATCAATCGAATGTATTTCATAATAAACTAAATACTACCCCTTGTTAACATATTGTTAATGCATATGCATGCATGTATTATTTTTAGATTTAATAAAAGTTTATTTACTTTAATTACATACTTCAAATTGCACAAAAAGAATTCTGCTTACATTCTCGTGATGGGTCTGTTTGCCAATTCATTATATCATTTTATTTGTTTGTGAATTAAAGTAGTCTGCAAACGGCGACAACCTATATTGTTTGTGCATGTCCATATGTTTTGTCTAGACGAAAATGATGTCATCATCCGTTGCGTACATGCGTAAAAGGTTCATTATGACCATCAAATGCACACAAACACTTGTATTTATTAAGTAATAATTTTAGTATACAAGCAATCAACGTCAGATGACATATGAAAATAAAACTAAAGCCATCCCTTTCCATTCGTCTTCAACGCAGTGTTTTGGTCAAAGTGCCTAAACAGCGTAGCACCCGAAAATCCTTAATAGCTTAATAGCCACGTGTTTATATTCTTGTACTACTCGATAGCCAGATGATTATCCACATATAATAATTGCAATGCAGATGATGCGGCCAAGTATCACTTGCTTTCCAAAAAATGCAACTTTCCTACTTGTTTTAGTTCACAGTAAATCTAAACATTCAAACTGTTACCATTTCTTTATATATATATATATATCTATAAAATATATTTATACACTGCTATGTAGCCATGTAAATAATAAAAAATGCCAGGTCCTTAAATCTGAAGCGTAGATTTGAGCAGCACATGGCGCACCAATGCACTGTGTTTGCATAGGATTATTTTGGAATTTGTGCAAAGAAAAGAGAATTTGCAGTCAGAATTAGTTTTTTTTTTTTTGCTCGAACAATAGGGATAAGGTTTTTTTTTGACAACTTGACAACAAAACTTTGACAACAAAAAATCATTGGTGCACCCAGACGTGTAGTCCACATCTACATGAAGACTGAATTGATCAGAACCCACTATTATGAATACGTAAACAACATTAAAATGTTTACAATGTTAAAAGCGTAAATAGTAACTCCTAACAAGGAAGTTTTAAATTATGTCATTGTAAATTCCCCTTTGTTTGAAAGTAGCTTCTTTTTTAACCGTAAAATGCTTTGAAAATATATAGAAATTGAAATTGGAATTTTAAATGATGTTTCTTGTCCGCATTGCTTTCTTTTCTTTTCTCCCATAATGTCCGTTCTTTTATTACAAAAATTTTTTCGCAAGGTTGCAATGAGTGGAATATTGAGCATCATACATCCAGTTCCAAGTGCCACGGATCCAATGGATTATCTGAAAAACCTACACGCTGCCATGAGAAAAATACTATCTAAATGTAAAGGAAGTGCCTCAGATCATCTTCATAACAATTCACATACAAGTAACTTATAGCTCGCATAAATATGAAACAAAAAGCATTAACACGAATAAAGCAGCCAACAAAGTGGCAATTGTCACTTGGTGAAATAATTTAACTGGGTGCGTATGGTAGCGACGTGTTTGCGTCGTGTTTGGTCAAATTGTTAATGCTTAAAGTGTTTATAGTCGTCATGGCATTAAAATTTAGTGATAATCACTAGCGGGACGGATTATTTACTTTCCCCCTTATTATTTTTCACGTTTTTTACGCGACTCCCTCTTCACACAAGTGCTTTTGCAAGTGGTTGTCAATGGGTATGCTATTTCCTCGAAAAATTGATATATATATGAATACACGCGAATAAATCGGAAATTAAATAAAAATAAATAATTCGTTGATATTTAATCTTACTACGTAAATAAATAGTAAGCAACAAATAAGTAAATATATAAATAAACGTCAACGAGATTCATGATTACTATCGACAATTTGTAACAAAAGTAAGGCATCAAGGCGTCGAAAGATATGTTCGCTTACAAAAGATATGAAAAAATTTGACGCGATCTGAGGTGAAAGACATAAATATTCTTTCATTGAAAATATATGTCGGTAGCAATGTCGCTTGCGCTAAATTTATTATCAATTGAAATTTGCTTATAGTTTAAATGACGTGACAGATTTTTCCTAAATAAAAATATTTTGAAAGCTCTACGCCTTTTAACACGCTTGGTGAGAACCATAGAATAACTTTGATTTTTCGAGCACTGTTCAATATTGCCTTCAACACTTCCTGGGAAAATCCCAAAGCGTCTCAAATTTTATGGCAATTTCTAGTCGCATTAATGCAATGACATTTGAACACATTTTTAGGAAGATTTCTAAATTGATATGTCCGTTTTCTTTTTCGTTTTTTCATGAGAATGGGCAATTTGCTGCTCAATGTTAATCTCTTGACGAACATAATGAACGGCGGATTTATAGTCAGGTACAAAAAGTGAATTTGAAAGTTGTCTTTAAAACATCTGTAAAATAAATGAAGTTCATGAAATATTTGCATATTTTTCCAACAATTGCGAACAAACAAGAATTACATCGTAAGTCTTTTCAAATGGGCCGCGAAATAATGGATAAGTTTAAAAAGCTTCCTCCCCGACAGTAAAAACTGAGGTAAACACAAAAAAAAAAAAAAAAATGTTTTTCCAACAATTGCGAACAAACAAGAATTACATCGTAAGTCTTTTCAAATGGGCCGCGAAATAATGGATAAGTTTAAAAAGCTTCCTCCCCGANCCCGACAGTAAAAACTGAGGTAAACACAAAAAAAAAAAAAAAATGTTTTTCCAAATTTGATTCAATAGAAATAAAAATAAATACGTTCTGTTTTCACCTCTTAAATTTAATTAAATTAGGCAGTACAGTATAAATTCCGCTGCTCAATAAGTAAAAAATGACATAGTCACTGCAACGTAGCTTTGGGAAACAACATTAAATTCGCAAGTGGCCCTGCTGAAAAGTAAAGCCGAAATAATTAAATAAAAATAATGTGAAAAAAGTGAAAAATAAGAATACGCAAACAAAAACGCCAACAACCATGAAAATAATATCGCTATCATACGTATGTGCAAGAAGGAGAAATCACTAAAAACGGCGAGTTTAACGATTAGCAAATAAACAAAAGAAAAACCAAAATAATAACAATAGTAGTATTAAGCAGTAAAAATAAAAAGCAGTTAGTATACAAGATATGGAAAAGTCGAAATAATAATTCCAAAGGCATTAAACCGTTTCATAGTTTTGTGCAAGCAACTATAGGGCTTAACAAAGTTGCCCTGTGTAATTTTTTCGGTAAAACTGCATAGTTTAAATATTAGGTTGAAAAGTGAATAAATATTATTCACCTCTGAATAGTGAAAAGATTTTAAACTGGTTTTAAGAGTTGTTTATTTGAGCTGAACAATTTTCGCAGAATCTATGTAAGTTTACGAAATGATAAGCGGACATGCTATGGTCGCCTTGTGGCGAAGGATCGATGCCCGCAATTAGCACCGATAGAACACCTACATAAAGAATGCAAAATTGCTTTTTTAAGCGCGCATCAGCAAGTCATCAACGTTTCTGTACTAAGTTTTTGCATTGGCCTGGCAAATATTTGCACGAAATGTCAACATACAGTAATATTTTAAAAACCAGTATCCATGATTGTTTTGCAGTTTCTCGTAACCTTGTTTACTGTGTAGTGAAGTTCAGTTCTGAACTGCATGCGTGGATGTGAATTAGAAACGTTTAGATCGACTTTCTCAATCAAAAAACTAACTGGCGGACAAACACCATTTAACATAGGCAGAATCTCATATAGATCAAATATATTAACAAATTGTTTGGCGCTCTAGTCCTTCTTTCCCAGTTTTACAAATTGAAAACAAAATCAGTAGAATGCTACTCTAGAGTGGTGCGCATAAATGTTAATGTTCGTGTTTATATGACATTTGTGCTATGCCGCGTTTCGTCGTTTTTTATGTGTTTGCATTTATGTGTTTACGTTTCGTATCCTCCAAGTTTCTTATCATCCTCGTGGCCCACAGGAACAAAATTGCGTGCAATGCGTTTCGCTCATTTATCAGAACATATTAAATTATTCGGTTGTTAGGACGTCTGCAAAATGATTTAAACTCGTTTTACAAAATTCTATGATAGTAGCTAATACGGCGGATTTGAGACATAAATAGGTATTTGTGATTGAAGAAGTGAGTAACGGAAATAAGTTGGCCAATCGATGCATCGATATTGCTGCACACGCGACGCGGTATAAATCTCGGAAAGAGAAAGTCCAACAAAAGGAATAATAAAAAACAGTTGCACTTACCAGGGCTAAAAAAAGATAGACGAACGAAACCGCTTAGTTTCATACAAAAAGATTCTGCCCAACTACATCCGCAATGTTTGCTCTAAAAGAGCAAATAGAATTAAAAGAGGTCTTCCTTCAGAGTGTGATCGTGTTTGGCTCTGCTCTTATATAGTCTTGGCGTGCTATCTTTCATAAACTATGTACACTCTGAAAGCTTTGCAGAACTTAACTGATACTTAGGAATGGAGAAAATTCTTAAGACAGTTGGAGCCGATAATACGATTCCGCTCATCAATACTGAGTAGCATCGTTCTGCTTCATTTCAGTTCCCACATAACCCTATTTTAGGCCAGATAGGCCTGCAGTAAGGCAAATTTTTTTAGATTTCAGAAAAGTGGTAAATTTTGTTTTGAGAATGTTAATAATGCCTATATTTCGATAACTTATACAGGCTTATAAACAATGTTATACTAAAAAAATCTTGATGAAACGCGAGCGACTGCATATTTAAAGACGCAAATAAAACAATTAAGCTTAAAAATAACCGATATCTATAAAATGTATAAATTTTATACTCTTTTGCCTCCCACTTTTCTGAAATAAGTAAGCAACCGTTGCGCAATCTTAAGCGAAGAAACGACGGCGCTGCGAAATGCATTTCACGTGAAATTTATAAAGTAACAACTACAATATTCTAAAAATTTCATTTTATTTGATTCAAGTGCGTCTGTGCGTGTTTCTATTTTTGTTTTTTGTATTCTGAAAAGAAATTTAAATTTCTCAAGTAGATGAAAGTAGTTCATCGCAGAAATAGACAAAAAGCATGTTTAACAATTTACCTCTATTTCGAAAACGAAATATTTAAAGCTACAATATAAACGACGTTTTAATAAACAAAAAAAAGTGTTATGTATTTTAATACAAACTCCAATCCCTTATAAGCGTTTCTAATATTTATACCCATCACCGAAGGATGAGGGGTCCAAATTGTCCAAACGTTTGCAACACCCAGAAGGGAGCTTCATAAAGTATACAAATTCTTGGTTAATTTCAAATTCGTAATAAATGTAAATATCAGTTCGTCCGTTTACCTGTCTGCTTGTTAGTCCGTCCATTTCTCCCGTTCGCAAAAAAGAGATACTGCCTAAAAATTTGAGCTTTGGAAAAACTTGGGTGCTAACGGGTTAAACTGGCGCGCCTACAACGCCCTCGTGTCTATACAACCAAAACTGCTTGCTCATAAACGACAACAGATACACGCCATAAATTCCCACCATATTACTCTACAAGAATAACAAAAATCAGTCACGCCCACTCTAAGTTATAGAATATGTAAAATACATTTTTTCTTTTTTTCAATGTTTTATAACATAATCGTGAAGATTTTAAAAGAGTATTTCAATAGAGATTAAAAGTTTTTTTATGCTCAGTTTTACCTCAAAGAATTTTATAACCTCTAACGGTTTTCTACCACTGTTGGGACAGCGTATTCGTTCCTTTGTACTTATCGTCATTTCGTAAATTGTTATAGCTCAAAATTCTAACAAAATGTGCGTTTTTTCCAGAATATTTTTTAAAAACTGTAAAAACATTTATTTTTAACTTGCATTATGTATTGAAAAATTATAAAAAAGTAAAGAAACGAAACAAAGGAAAGAAAAAGGAAGAAAAAAGAAAAGAGTGAAAACTTTCGTACATTACGAAGCACTATCACTTTGCTTAGATCTGTTGAATTGTTGTCATAATCTGCAACCGTAGCGACTAGAAAGCAAAATGGGAAAAGGGGAAAACAAAAAAAACAAAGTAAGTTAATAGAGCTATTTTAGCTAAATAAGCCTGTACGCATTAGAAATTATATCAGTCATCTGAGCAACTTTATACTATATAATAAAATCAAATTAACTTTTCACTACAGTACATAAAATGTGTAAATATTCACGCTTCGCTTTTCATCATCTATTAAAACATGCTTTTATACCAATTTTCAATTTCGTCTGTAATACTCAGAAGGAGAAAGAAGAAGCCATAAAGCTAAGATAATAAGAACCAAACTCAAATGTATCACGTTTGAAAATGAAAACAATCGGAATTGACTCACTTGTAACTAACAAAAGTAGCAGCTATCCGCGACTCTTCCAACGGTCTTTAGCGAATGTTCTCACTTTCATACGCACGCATATACATTCCAAATAAAAGTATGCTTGATAGAAAATCGCACAACGAAATCGAAAATTGGAAGCACAAACATTTTGAAAGAAGTTTGAAAATGGTTGGCGACATGGGCGTGTTCTTCTAAAAACTACGCAATTAAATTATTAAAAATTATAATCTACCTGCGCAAGTTGTACGTGTTGTTAACTACGATCCTAGTCACTTCTCAACAGTTAAGTTAAACTAAGCTCTACTGTGCCTATTCGGTGGTAATTGTGAAAAAAAATTTCTAACCATTTTTTGTGATGGAGACAAAGGGTAATTGATTGATAATATTCGAAGAGTTAAGTATATTTGTATACCAAAAAATAGCACACAATAGCAGAAGTTTTGGTGCAACTTTGAATTTAAAAAAGCTGTTTCCTCTTATTATCAATAGATAATGCAATACGTACAAATTTTGTAAAAATATTGGTTTACAGGTGCTTGCGGGTGCTTGAACATTAAATTTTAATAAAAACAAAAACCCGGTTTGATTAACAAAATTAAATTGATTTATCAAAACTCCTTTACGTATTGCATAATATAAAGATATTATGAAAAGGTCGAATAAAGCAGATGAAGCCGGTAGGAAATAGTGCGTTGGGCGCGTCAAAAAATCCTGGTTTGAGAAAAACGCATTTAAACTTTGGCAATGTCTAACAGACATGACTATTTATTAGAATGAATTTTTTATTATTTTTCTCCCGTACAAGACTTTCTTTTCCTGGTTCAAATACCCCTCCTCACTCTTTTTTCACGAAGGTTTTTTTCTCAAAAATTGCCGCTATCGCCGCAATAGCTAAAAGTAACATCGCACATTTTATATTTCACGTGTTACGAAATGATAGAAAATAGAAGAAGAAAATGTATAATTGTATAACCGAATTCGTCTGAATCTTCTTCACTAATAGTTTCTCGCTAATAGTTTTTAGAAAAAACACTGACACCTTCGAATATCAATTAGACAATAGTTTTGATGAAATCACACCGACACATTTTCACTTGGAAATCTTTTTAAACAGTTACTAATTGTCATATCTGCTGCAGTCCCGTCATATTCAATCGAATTTCTTACTCCTCCCGACATTGCATTTATTGCCGTTCGGACGAAAATTTCCAATATGCAGTTATACGTAACTTTCTCCTAGATTTCTCCAAATGCGGATATCTCTATTTATAAGAAACACGCTGCCCTCATTTTTGACGTGGCCGAAAAGTCTAAACTAACTGATATAGTCATAGCGTTGGAGATTTCAATTTGCCACAAGTCACTTGATGTTATAGGGCTAATTGTGGCTGTATGGTCTCCACTTCAATATCTGATAGAGTTATTGTGTTTCTCAATGAATTATATGATCATAATTTTTTTAAATACAACCGTACTTGCACTTGCAATGGCAGACTGCTAGATCTTTGCTTTCCCGAAGATAGTTGTAAATTAACCACAAATATTATTGCAGTTCACGAAATCCTCACGTATATTTTCTCTTTGCTCGAAAAGCAATAAAAATACATAACCATCCGCAACAATGTGGTCTTGAACATTGTGTGCTTTGTTATAGTATGCAGAACGCTGTTGAGCGTTGTTCATTATTCTACTTGAAATCAATTAAAATATTTAGGATCATTTTTGTAAATATTAACAACAACAAAAGCAGCAAAACAAGAACTGTAAGAAAAATAAAAAAGTACATGCTTTTTAGGTATGTGGGCTTATTTGGATGTTCTTACGTAAGAGATATATTAAATCACTTCAAGTTCTTGACGCCATAATTTCATTGTCGACCTGTAAGCTTCTCCTCTTAAAATCGTTTCTGAGGCGGACAAGAATTCATATTTATTGTAATTATAAGGGCACAAACAAACAGAAATATCTGTGGTAAATATGGTAGGTATACGACGCAAAGAGATGTATAGAAAATTTTATAATAAAAACCCCAAAAATGCGTAACTAAAGAGTTTATAGAAGAACGACCACTCAGTTCTATTTAGATGGCGTTAAAAAAATCTGTTACGTGAAGGGTGTTTGCAGCTAAGAGAACCTTGTTGTAATTGTAGCGCTGTAAAAGACTCTTTGAGAGAAAATTGTGAATCGTTTTATAGTCGCTTTAAAGCATGCACTCAACTCTTGCGTTCCTGAAATGCTGAATACTGCACTAAATCGTATTCGGTTTTGCTTGCGTATGTGTGCATCTAAGCAGATAGCTATTTTATCCAAAAGGCTGATTTTCTGTTAAGTTCATTGCTTCCGTCATTTCGTGTTGACAACTTTTTTATTGCCTTTGTCATATTGTATTTGCTAGCAGCGATCGCTTTCGCTTTCGTTTTCTGTGCTTTATCTGCAATGGAATAAGTAGACGACGATTTCCTTATATTAATTTTTTCTTCGTTTAACAAAGGCGGGCATAGCAGATCATGCAGGCAACGGTAACGGTTCTCCTCCCATCGGATTACCGCAACCTTTGCAATTGGAAGAAAAGAAATTTCTTCTAGCAGTAGAACGTGGCGACATAGGAAATGTGCGTAGGTATGTATAAATAATAGTTGCGGCACTCATCTAGGAGCCGCTTTTTTACAAAAGTTGCAGCCATTTATTAAAGTATAAATATAAGTTTGCGGTTGGCGTTAGCAATGAGAGATATGAGAAGGGTTATAACTTTCTTTATTGAAAGCCTTCCCTTACTATATATATATTATTGCATTTAGCATTTGTGAATGTAGTTAGTTTCGTAGTATTACTGACATTTGGAAGCATTCGTTGAGTGTAATTATTGATTAGCAAGTGCTCTCCATTTAGGGGTGAAAATATGTGTTATACAAACGTTTGACCCTAGGAACATATGTCACAGATGTACTTGCTGTTCGCATCGAAACGAGAAATTAATTACATAAATACTTACTCGTGCGTGCGGGTAGTTAGCACGGACTTCTGAGTCGATTGTGTCGCCTCTGAACGGCTGTGTTAATAGCTTTCTTCCTGCATATTTAATAATAAGCCCTGTAATGGATATAGTTTTTTATTTCTTACGAAATTATCAATTAGGTGCAGTTTTCTTCCAAGGCACAATGAAGCTTTGAATGAAAATTCAGGTTGAAAATTGGTGTTTCAAATTGGAAAATTGGTGTTTCAAATCATTGTTGCGTACGTTATTTCAGTATTAACCTTTCAAAACGTCGTTTCATACAAATCTGCGAGCAAACATCCTACACGGTTTGTGGTACGGGATGCATTAAATTTACGTGGATGTATACAACACGCACAAGCACTTGTAATAGACTCATTTTGTTTTATCTGATCACTTTCAGAGATTGTTTGCCGTTCGATGTTTGTCCATGTAATATTGTGTATAACTTACAGATACCAATATTTAGAGAAATTTTAACGAAATATGGTATACTAGCGTGTTTTAGCCAAGGTCGAACTCTGTTGAAAATGGCTCGGATTGAACTACTTTTTCGACCACTTATTGAAATAATCGAGGTGGTGTCGGAAATTTAACGCCCAGCCATGGTCGACTATGATGTTTATACGCTACACTACTTGTGGCATAAAGTACATCAAGTTTGTACAGGCGTATGCAACACCCAAAAGGGCTCAAGGTGCACCTTTTATTGTAACGATGCATTCACGCAATAATTTTAAACTCGTCTGTCCGTCCGATTTTGAGATATTTTGATGAAACTTGGCACACTGGGATGCTCTGGCTTAAGGACGCATGTTATTGAAAATGATTAGGATCGGTCGACTTTTTCGACCATCCCCTTATATAACTCCGTATTTTGAAAAGTCGTTATACGGAAAAAAAATTGCGATTTTCGAAAAGTCACAATAGTATTTTGGCGTTCTAAATTGGTGTGAAAGCTTTCGATTGGTTGAGGAAATTTTTTGGATATCCTCTCAGATAACCGCTCTAACGAAAGCTTAATCTTTATATGATAAGAAGGTCTAATTTTCAATATTTCGTGGTGAAGTTGGGTTCATAATAGTAAATAGTAAAGAAATCAACCTTACTAAATCTGGACTACGTAGATGTATTTTCTGAATCCGATCGCATATAAGGATTCTCACAAACTGCATATGACAAAAAGGCCTATTTGTTAATGTTTTATTATAAAAATTACTTCTGATAGTAATTTGACACAAAAATTAACTAGACTGAATTTGCACCGCATTGGTCTATTAGTAATTATAGAAAAATGTTTAATTTTTAATAATTTATGATGAAAATTCGTCCATAGTAAAGATTAAACAAAAAAATTAATGATATGGAATTTGGATTACATAGGCCTGTTTTAAGACCCCCTTTCGGATGTACTGACTCAAAACATTCGCAAGCACGTCTGTGGCTTACGGTAGTTGGAATATACAATTTATATGAGCATTGCATCATTGAGAATTTGCCGGTTGACTTCACGCGCGTGCAAAAATTTCTGTTGTCACTTATTTTGCGCATGGAACATACGAAAAAAAAGACCGTTTGGCATGTCCCGCTTAATAACTCTATGAATTCTCAAATATCGGTAATTTCGTGACTCCATAACTTTCACTTTAATAGACAGTAACTTGCTTGGCTTCAATCTTGCGTCATTTGAAAATATTATTTTATGCCTAAATGATTGCCGAAAGCAGCATTCGATATTGTGTTGAAGCACATTAAAAAGCCAAGAAAAAGCCAAGAAAAAGTCGTGTATCCAAGACTGTTACAATCATAAGCGCATGGTACGTATAAACATATCAACGAAACGAAATATCTACTACTACGAATGTTTGACAAACCCTGTATATCTTTTTTGACGATTGCTAAGGTAATAATCAAAATGCTGTGTAAAGAAATATTTTCACACCGGACAAAATGCAGAATTCTACTTAAAAGTTCTCAAATAAGTTTTGAAGTTGAATTAATTAGGGTACGTAAAGCAAGCAAACAACCAATTTAATTGCTAAAGTTGCTAAGTTTTTGAAAGGACAGTACTAAATAGATCTTGATAATTATTATGAAGTCTTTCTATGATTTTAACGATGAGCGTGGAAACCATTATTTAAAAAAAAAAATTTTGAACGCAGTAGATGCTAACAGATTTGGTGTAAGATGTTGAGGAGCACCTTCATCATTTTTTTTATGCCCTTTTAACAGAAAATCCCAATTTCAATTTAGATGGTAATACTTTTGCCATCATACTCTCTTTACTACAATTTCATGCACCATAACGGGAGTACTGGGTTTAGCATTAAACTATTTAGCCCGGTTTATTTGTATCTGCTTTCTGGAACGAGGCAATTGCCCTCAAAACTATGTCGACAAGGTAAAAAGTGATCTTACATTCTTCATTTTTGTATTAACAGATTTAGCTAAATAAGAAATGAGACACCTGCCGTTGCCTATCGCCCACAAGTAGAAAATTTCATATTTTTTCCTCCGTTTTACTTTTTATGTAAACAGTTTATTTCCATCACAAAAGCAATAAAATTGTCGATTGATATTAAAAGTTTTGTCAAATCAAGTAAAATTACTGCGAGGAATTGTGCTAAAAGTTTTTTCAAATGTAGAAGTACCTGGAATATTTAATATATTAGATTTATTTCGATTTTCGCAGAGCAGAGTATACGTTTATACCTATCATCGAAGGATGACGGGTATATTCCATTTTGTCAAATTTTTTGCAACGCCCAGAAGCAAGCTTCGAACACCCCAGACAGTATGTATTATCTCAATTAACTTCAAATTCATTGTAATGTCTGCTATAAATATTCGCCTGGCCGCAGAAATGAGGATATCGACTTCAAATTTCGCAGAAACATTGGAGATTATGGCGCGCAAGTTAGTATTGAAAATGGGCCAAATCAGCTGAAGGCCACACCTCGGTTTTTTAAAAGAAATAAAAAATTGGCCTTTTGCTCATTGCTCATAAACTACAGCAGATAAATCTACAACACTTTGCCCATATAATCTGTAGGCGTTGCTGTAGCGCCTCTACAAAGATCGTCCAAGTTTACTTAATTTTGCGGCGTATCATAATTTCATTTTTTTTTTGCAAAACGCACAGAAGGAAGGTTCAAGAACCCACAAAATATATAATTCTTGGCCAGTCTCAAATTAATAATGCACCTAAGAATGTCTCTCCATTCAGGCGTCCATCTATCCGTTTACGCAACTGTGTAGTATCTGCTGTAAACATTCTTCCTCTCGCAAAAACGTAGATATCGCTTGCAAACTTGAAAAAGAATTTTAAAACTTTTCAAAGAACATGCCTACAACGCCCACACGTCTATACAACAAAAACTGTTAACACCTTTGTTTTCCGTGTTTTTTACTTGTTACTCATAATATACAACATGTATTCCTTACAAATTTCCACTTTTTTTCCACAGACAGAAAAAATCGACTCCACCCAGTATTATAGAGTATGAAAATTTAGTTCTTTTACTTTTTTTTAAGATCACGCTGATAGAAAGATTTGATTACAACCGAATTTTCTTATTTGTTCGTTAATTAAATTAGGAAGAAGTTTACTCTATTTTAGTGAGTTTCGCTTGTTTTCGTTATACATCAACCTGGGCTGTTTCCAGGCAAATTGCTAATGAAATAGTTTGTCGATAATTTATTGAGAAAATCGACAGCACTGATGAACGAAGACAGAGTCTTAAAATGTTTCTATCAAATTTTCCTTTAAGCATTTTTTTATTTAAATTTTAAAGAATATTGCAAAAATCCAACCGGTGTAATCATATCAATGTCAACTGTATGGACGCATTGGGCAGACGCGCTTTAACTTTGGCCATAGACAACGAAAATTTAGAAATGGTTGAGCTTTTGGTTATAATGGGCGTAGACACCAAGGACGCTTTATTGCATGCCATTAACGCTGAGTTCGTTGAAGCCGTTGAGTTGTTGCTCGAGCATGAGGAATTAATCTACAAGGAGGGTGAACTCTATGTAAGTGTGTGTAAAACCCTAAGCAATATTGAATGCATCTGCTACCCATAATTTTTAGCAATTAATTATACTCAACAACAAGCTAGAGGTTCTTATATCAAGCAAGATTTATTAAGATGTATATCCATATCTGAAATTGATCGCACACGTATTTCACGTAGCTGAAGAATATGCGCCTTCAGCAATGTTTGTCGACTGTAAATAGTAAAAGCTATGCCGCAAATTCAAGCTAGGAGAGAGATAAGAGAAAACACTTATGTTGATATAGTGTCTTTTCCTCCAACCGCACAACATTAAATTATTCAATTACTCAAAGATGAAAAGTTAAAAATTGTACATATTCCCAGTTAAAACGACCATTGTACGTGTAGCCGAGTAGATAAGAATCAGGACTACTAAGCGAGTGATCGCGTGTTCAAACTTTAGTCGCAGCTATAATGAATGATCATTCGGTAAAGACATAACACATTAGGCTGCATCCACCTCGCTATCCTTTTTTCTTTCTTCACTTTTTTCTGGTCGTCACCGTGTTACACACCGCTCAACCCCTCGGTGATTGGTATATCTAAAAATAATTGGATAATAAAAAAAAAAAAAATTTGAAAGTTAGAAAGTATTTCATTGAACTAAAAATGTATCAGAGAAGACGCAAATTTTAAAGCGTTACGTTATATTAGTTGACTTAAATTGAAATTTCGCAAGAATATATAGGAGTTACCAATAAATTCTCCACTAAAATAAGCCTAGTTTGACGATCGGCGTGATTACGATACACTGCCAAAACTGTCGCCAGAGAAGAACACCACTCTTCCAAAAGCACCTACTCACTCCCATATTTTCTTTTTTGTAGACTTTTTTTGCGCACTTAAATTTGTTTGATTTTGAATCAAACGATTTCTTTATAAAGAGACTTAATAACAACAAGTACAATGCATTGTTACTTATAACTTTACTTGCACATTTTTGCTGTATAAAAAAGGAATTATGAAAACAAATCGTACCTAGAGCAGTCTGTACAAATTGTTTACATCTTCACAAGATTGCTTTGACATGACTAATACAAAATTTACTTTTCTGTTTACGTAAATGATTGGTGTTCGTCTGAACAGTTGATTAGACACGCTTAACATATTTTCCCATCCATGCTCTGTGCGCTCCACAGCAACCACGGCAGGCTTTTCATATTGCATAAAGTTTCTATTGATGAGAAAAAAGAAAAATGATATTAATATTGAAAATCGCACTTTCGTCAGCACGTTTGCATTTTAAATAAAACCGGAAGTTAAACTTTAATATTTGCACGTTCTCGCCTGTGTGTTAAGATATCTCTACCTATTTATGTTATCGTTTCAGAGTTGGCAAAAGGTTGACATAAATACAGCTACATTTCCACCGGATATAACGCCGCTAATTCTGGCAGCTCATAAGAACAACTATGAAATTTTGAAAATACTTTTAGATCGAGGAGCAGCCGTCCCCGTGCCTCATGATATCAAGTAAGAATATTGTTGACTTATAAAAGATATAAGGGCTGCGAGTATTAATTTTTAATATTGTTCATCTTAAACCAATATATAAAAGCCACTTTGGCTTTCCAACCATGTAACTTGGAGTTTTTCTAGATATGTTTAGGTAATCCCTGAATGTTATAGAGCAATTCTAGGTTGGCATAGGATAAATACATATATTACAAATCAAACGTTTATTTTTCATATTTAATTTGGATTTACAGGAAAAAGTAGCCCGCTTGCATTGCAAAACTCTGTGACAACATTACAGAATGCTTTTCTTTAAACTTCTTGTCTAAAACGACGACGATAGTTTGGATTATTATTAATAAGTATTGCTGTGCGTTAAGCGGTTAGTAGAATAGGAGGACTACTTTTCAATTGAATCCTTTTTTTTTTATCCTTTGTGAGAGTTATCCACGCTTTGCAAGTCTTAAAACAAAAAAAAATAAAATAAAATTGCGTTTTTTAAAAACTCTTGAATTGAGTTGAAGGTGGGACATACTGAATCTTGAGCGTTCCAGTTCAGAACATGGGGCCTTAATTTAAATTCTGAATCGAAGATATATTTGGGCACCTACGACTCTCATCTCGTCATATTTGTTTTTGCATTATTTTAGTAATACAAGTACAACATATCTGCAAAGTGTTTTTACTGGCTATCGGTATCGAATTATATGGAGGATTTTACACGTAACTTTTTGGTTTTACTATCACAGTGGACAACATGAATTTTCGACCAAATTATTTCATTATTATTAATTTATTAATCTATTGAATGAATGAACACAAATTTGGGCATATCTTTTTTTTAGATGCGGTTGTGATGAATGCGTTCGCATGTCTTCGGAGGATTCTTTGCGACACTCATTATCGCGAGTGAATACTTACAAAGCTTTATCCAGCCCTTCTCTAATATGTTTAACTTCAAATGACCCAATTTTGACGACTTTTGAACTGTCATGGGAACTACGAAATTTAGCTTTTACGGAACAGGTAAAATGCGTATACAAATGTATATAAATAAATATTAAAAATAAATACTAAAAGTATGTCTTGTGTTCTATCTTCTCTTGTCTTGTTTTTAAATAAAAAGGAATGCAAATCCGAATATATGGAGTTACGTAGACAATGCCAAAAATTTGCTGTGGACTTATTAGATCAGACGCGAACTTCAAACGAACTGGCTGTTATTTTAAATTACGATCCGGAGATATCCACCTATAAGCCAGGCGATCGCATGTCTTTGCGTCGTTTAACTGAAGCTATAAACTATAAACAAAAAAAGGTAACAAACACTTCGTGCGGCAGACAGTGAAACGAATTAACTAAACATTTCCTTGAACATTGTTAAGTTTGTAGCGCATTCGAATATTCAGCAGTTATTAGCTTCTATTTGGTATGAAGGATTGCCGGGTTTTCGCCGTAAAACGCTCATGGAAAAATTTTTGTGCATAGTTCAGGTAGCAGTTCTGTTTCCAATATATTGTTTGATATACATGGCAGCGCCAAATTGCAAGACAGCGGTCTTACTGCGAAAACCGTTTATGAAATTTCTAATACATGCTTCATCCTATTTATTCTTTTTATGTAAGTAGTTGGATTAAAAGAACGCTTTCAGCAAGAAATGGGTCCTAAGTAATATAGAAATGATTGAATTACTCCTCATTTTGTAGTCATTTTAATTTTGGTTTCCCAACGAGCGGATGACAATGTTATACGTATATTTGGCACGCAACGCATGAAGCAAGAGTTGTCCGAAGAACAATTGCGTCAACGTGGCAGAGGACCAACCAAATTAGAAATTTTAGTTGTATTTTATTTATTCGGATTTATATGGGAGGAAGTACAAGAAATCTTTACTGTAGGAATTCATACCTACTTACGCAATATGTGGAATTTCATTGACTTCCTCAGGAATAGCTTATATGTCAGTGTGATTTGTCTAAGGTAAGGCGACAACACAGTGTGAAATCCACGTACATATTTTAATTGTTGTATCCTTTCGTGTTTAGATTTTTCGCTTATTTGCAGCAAGCCAGCGAAATAGCACGTGATCCGGCAATGGCGTACGTACCACGCGAAAAATGGGATGATTTCGACCCGCAACTTATAGCAGAAGGCTTATTTGCTGCTGCCAATGTTTTTTCAGCCTTAAAATTGGTTCATTTGTTTTCGATAAATCCCCATTTAGGTCCTCTGCAAATTTCACTGGGCCGCATGGTTATTGATATTGTGAAATTCTTTTTCATTTATTCACTGGTCCTGTTTGCATTTGCTTGCGGTCTTAATCAATTGCTCTGGTATTTCGCTGACTTGGAGAAAAGTAAATGCTACGTATTACCTGATGGGGAAGCTGACTGGACTGGTCATGCCGACTCTTGCATGAAATGGCGTAGGTTTGGCAAGTGAGTGGAGCTAATCAGCTAAGAAAAAAGTTGTACATGTCGTACGTCGAATTTTTTGGCATCCATAGCTTATAAATAATGCATCGTGTGCATATAATGCATATTTTAAACCATATTGCAACGTAGCAGCATCTCATAAGCAAGATAGGTTTACGCTTTTCTTGTCACTATGTCTGTGGACCGATTCAGTACGTAGCATACACAATACACATACACATACACATACACAAATGCTACGTACACACACAAACGCATATCCTCTAACACAGATGCATAATTAAAAATCGAACGTCAGTATTAAAAAATTGTCACCATTAATTTAAAAAATATATTACAATTCTTATTATAATATTATAAAAAGGACGACTTATCTCCAAGCTAGATAATCAAACTTTTTAGTTAGTTTGAAAAGTCGGCTGAATCGGTCCACAGACATAGTGACAAGAAAAGCGTAAACCTATCTTGCTTTGTGTAGGCCTTTTATTGTATCGATCAGTTTATCTGTCTTTTTGATGTCCGTCTGCAGACTGTTGTGACCATGACACGTAAAAAATAACCCTTTATATAGCGCAAAGGTGTTTTTTTTAGCATTTTATGACGAAAACTGCTCTTAATTGGATCTAAAAGATCTTCTTGAAAGTAAACCTTTATACGGTCGCAAAATGTACTTTGTACAAAGAGGTGGTAAAAATATATAAAGAGAAGTAAAATATTTAACAAGAACATCGAATTTGCTAAATTTGGTCCACGTCAGTCCATGTTTTGGACGGCCTTGGAAAGTATGGAAAGTACGCCTTTAAATAAGAGGAAGATATCATTTTTTGGGCTATTATTACAAAATCGAATGAACAATTGTATCAGGTGAAGTGTTATAAGGAATTCAGCTGTCGGAGTTGCGAGACTATAATTTTTATACCTTCTAATTATTAGGTTTCCAAATTTTGCAAAATTTGCATTTTTTCCTTTGTTATCAGCAATTGTATTGCTTTAACCCTTAAATGCATGAACGAGACGGTCATCTAGGTTTTTCGCATGTAAACTTTGCTTTCATGAGCCATTACTAGGACGACCTCATTTATTGTTGATTATATGGGATCTCACATTGCAAAGAGTATCATCAAATCATTACGGAACTGCCCAGGATTTGGTAGTAGTTTCTTTGGAATTCTCTTTGCAATGGAGGTTTTTCTTATAAGTGCCTACAAATTTATTACGACAAGATCCAATCGATGATATAATAGACAAAGGTACCATATGCGTCTTTTGACTCTTACATGATAGCAACCTAAGCATGGTGAGAATTTCGAAATTGTAGTCTTCATTAGATCCTCCTTATCTGGGAGTCTACAATTGGGCAATTTTTTCTACAATGGGCAATTTATAATACAGTTCGGACTTGTTTCGAGAAGTAAAATGCCAGGGGCATATTAAGATGTGCAAAAATGATCGAAAAACCCTGATGAACATATGATTCGAAATTATGACTATTGGTGACTCTCAAATCTGACTCACCAGCTAATCTATTTCTATCGTTTCCATTTTCGGAGTACAGTACAGTACAGAAGCGGTATGCCTATCCTACAAGAGGACATAGCACAATTAAACTCGTAGCACCACTTGTGGGCCTTATTTGGCAAATATTGTTTCAGGAAAAACGTTTTTTCGTTGAACACAATTGCCCTTAAGTAGCCCGCCACCAATGAAGATTGTAACAGTTGAAGAAATAAACTGTCAATGCTTCTAGTTGCGGTCAAAAATTAAAATTAAAAAAAAACACCATCTGAAGGTTGCTACATAAAGAGATATGAAGTTTTAACACATATGAAAAATATACTCGGTCGTGACCGAATCTTATACTCATCACCGTCATCCTTAAAAACGCATAAAAAGTAAAAGAGCTATCTCTTGGCATGCTCTATAATAAGAAGTGGACGCGGTAATTTTCAAAACAAAAGTTTTTGTTCATAGGCGTGTGCTTGTTGTAGGCCTTTCCTTGGGAAAGTTTAAGCCACTTCCAAATTCTTTTGCAAATTTGTAGGCGATATCTTCATTTTCGTTAACGGGAGGATGTTCACCACTAATACTGTGCAGTTGCGCATACAGACAGATGGAGAGACGGACAGACGGACAGACGGACATATTTAGGCTAAGAATTCATATACTTGTTGGGGTTTTTAAGGCTTATTTCTACGCCTTATAAAAGTATTGGAAAAAAATGTTGACACAATTTGGGCAGACGTGGTCCATTTTTTCATTTTTGTACTGGTGCCACAGTATCGCTTGTGGAATATGCCTTCACATTTTTGTGCATTTATCTGCTGTAGTTTATGAGTAATAAGCAGAAAGCCAAGTTTAATTCCTTTTGAAAAACAGGGGTTTTTTTAGTTTACGTGGCGCTGTAGGCGTGTCCTTCAAAGAATTTATCTCATTTTCGATACCAACCTGAGTGCATAAGCCTACGCGGATGCTTAAATCAATTTGGAATTTGATGCTGATGAAGAATATGTGCACTTTGGGGTTCTGATGCTTCTTCTGTGCGCTGCAAACCTTTTTGAAAAAATGAATATACCCCTCACTCTTCGGTGATGGCTATAAACATTCGATGCAGACCTACATCACTGTGTATTGAAGGGCTAAGTCCTTATAGTTTTTGTTGTTGTAAACAATTGATTGATATTATTTTGCGCTGGCTGAGTGTTTTCTATAGCCACAGGCAATATTTTGGTTTGCTTGAGCGTGTATTGATTTATATAAAGGAGTCAGTTGGACACACCACGATGGCAAAACGAAAGAAGTTTTCGAAATTCTTGTTACTCGATGAATTACTGATAGCATAAAGAATACAATTTCGCTAATCCAAAAAAGTTTCATCACCTATTGACAGAGCTACTTGTGGCATTTATAACGCTTTTTCCGAAAACTGTTTTATAGATCTCAGTCAAGCCTTTGATTATATAAAATCATAGTTTATTTTTAATATCTCTCTAAAGGCGTACATAAAAATATAAGTATACTTTAGCTTTATATGTGAAAATTTCTAATTGCAGTTTATTTGAGTCATCTCAGTCTCTGTTTTGGGCTAGTTTTGGTATGGTGGGCTTAGATGATTTCGAGTTAACGGGCATTAAATCGTACACTCGCTTCTGGGGCTTGTTAATGTTCGGGTCCTATAGTGTTATCAACGTTATCGTATTGCTAAACCTTCTAATAGCTATGATGTCAAATTCATATGCTATGATTGATGTAAGTTTTATATTCATGTGTTTGCAAAGAAGAATATATTTATTATTTCAGGAACATTCTGATACTGAATGGAAATTTGCTCGGACTAAATTGTGGATGAGTTACTTCGAAGACAGTTCAACGTTGCCACCTCCTTTCAACATCATGCCTTCAGTTAAATGGTTAATTCGGTTCTTCAGGAAATCGAGTAAAGAAATTGATCGCAAACGTTCAAAGGTTTTGAATCAAAATAATGATTTTAATTTATTATATAAGGAATTTATTGTTTTGTCCTGTTCCGTTGTTCTCTTTCCCTTTTCCCTTATCTAACCGGCGCAGAAACGTCAACAAAATGATCAAGAAAATATTTACGAAAATATTTTACGTTCGTTAGTCTGGCGATATGTGGCTGCCCAGCATCGCAAGTTCGAAGACAATCCTGTTACAGAAGATGACATTAACGAGGTGAAAAGTGAAATATCAACCATGCGTTATGAGATGTTGGAAATTTTCAAAAACAGCGGAATGGATATATCTTCTGCTATTCAGAAAGAAAAGCGTAAGTTTCTTTTTTTAGCTCTACGCACGTAGAAGGGTAGGCTGAAGATTTTTTTTCACCTAGCTTGTCGTGCAAAGAGGACAAAAGTGTGGGAGCGCCGCCTTATGAAAGGTTTTCAAGTAATGCCCATACAAGGTCATAACGAAGAACAGTGCAATGGAAACGTAAACGCAATTGCAGACATGCAAGAGATAAAAATTGAAAAGGCTGCTTCCCGGCTTGAAAAAGAAACGGCAAAGGAACGCTTTAGGCGAGTAGCTCATACAGTAGCAGCACAATCTACTACACATAAATGGAACTTGGTGTTGCAGGGTACGTTAAAAGATTCTCAGATTGGCCGATGTAATGAAGAAAGTTATAAAAATCTACAAAATCTCGGCAAAGCAATGGAAGAAGCTAGAAAGTACGCTAAAATCTAATTTCTAAGAAAAACAAGTCGTTAATATGTTGACCTTTCTTTTAGACTTATACAAATTAGCTCCCATCCAACGAATGAACGCGAGTCTCCTATACCTATAGAGTTTGAAGACGAGAAAACTACAACTCTCATGGAATTACTGAGTAAAATAAGCGGAGATTTACAAGACACAAACATCGACGCCGCCAATAAACGAGCACGTGTTGCTGAAGTTCGAAAACAGTCTTTGGCGGCGGAGCAAACTGGCCAAATAACTAAGAAGCGCCAAGAAAAACCGGCTTCTGAAAACCCGCATAATTTATATGGACATCAAACTGACAATACGCTATCCTCAAAACCTGCCAGCAACAAAACTAAGGAAGAAGGTCAAGCAGAATTAACATTAACAGTTTCAGCTCTTGCTAGACAGGCTAACAAGACCCTAGGAAGTCAACAACAATCATTGAAAAAAACTGCACCATCTCCTCCTCAACACCAGCAGAAGCAGTCGGTTCATGTACCATTTGCAGTCGAGTTAGGTAAAGCTGGAAGGCGACCTGGTTTTGCTAAACCCCCACCCGTCTATCAAAATTTACCTAAAAATTTCGACATAAATGTGGTAGACTTGGACTGTCAATCACTTTCATACTCAATGGACGATCTTTCTGACATTAGCTCTGTTGGGCACCAAAGTCCTGCGCACCGACAAAGAGATCACCATCAGAAATAAAAACTGTATTATATCAACAGTATTAAAATGTATGAAATTCAAGATGTTAAGAAAATAACTTCGTTATTAATACCTGGGGCTTAAATGGAGAATTTTATTTCAATTGGTTTTCTCTTTTTTCTTGTCTCGCAAAAAGTTTCTAAATATTGCAAAACTTTAAACGAGTCTAGACTCGAGAAAAATTTTCCAAAAACAAAACGCTGTAAACAATTGGAATAACTGAAAAAACGGTTTCTTAAATTCGATAAATCGCTACTCCTTTCAATAGTTAAAAGAATAAAGCCTGGTAAAATTATTCGTATAAATTAGTTTTCTTTTGCTTAGTATAGTCTCCACTACGAATGTACGATTTTATAGAGCGTTTGCTTACAATTCTCCCTCGAAATGAAATTTCGATATTCGGTCTCACTGCGTATGTTAAAATTGTCGTCAGATATTTGCTGCCAGGAGCACGGCTGGCAAATAGAATCTGATATCAACCTTGGCCGTCTAAACAAGGGTGTTATTATTATTGTTGTTCGTATTATTTTCTTCTTCTTCTTCTTCTTCTTCTGTTATTCAGCAAATTAAGAACAGCTGGGATGTGTAAAAAAGGCCCAATGTGAATACACAGTTCTTTGTTTCGGCCTTAGTGAAGATGGGTTTAGATTTGGTATGTGATACTATTTATTTATTTTAGCGATTATTTGATCAAAGCTTTTTTTTTTGAAAATTTTGCGTGTTATACGTCCGCCATGTTCTTTTCTTTATAGTTTTTATTGCAAGATGCATATTACTCATCCGTCACGTAGGATAGAGCAAAAGAACGAGATTCCGATGTAATATATGTGTAAGATGTAATGTGGTATATGAGTATAAAAAGTTATATGGAGGAATTGATGGCTGTGAGAACACAAAAGTGTAAAAGAGAGAGGTTCATAAATGGATTGTAAACGCTTATATGACTTGATGGCATGATTTAAAAAAAGAAAACATGGGTATGTAAGCTCTTAAATTGCAAGAACGCAAAATGTCAAGAATGGTGTGATCACGAAGACCACATATACTTAATTTGCGAAGTGTGGAATGGCGAATAGCAGTGGTGACATCCGGACAGACAAATAGGATATGATCAGGTGATTGTAAGACTCCAAAAGGTTTATTTACTATGTTAATTTTTAATAAGTGATCATTACATCTTGTGTGATTGAACATCAGCCTGTTAATAAGACAAATAATGTCGATACGATCAAATCTAACTACGTTATAATTCTTAATAGAAAATAAACATTAGGTTTGAGAAAAGTTTCAGAAAGACAGGCCACGGAGATGTCTTTATAATGAAGGTATTGTTCAAGCTGTTTTAATTTGTTACGGATGCTATTAATGCAATTAAGTTAAGCTATTTTCATTATTGCTTGAAAGAATAGGGGTACGAACCGAAAGAGGTCGTTGGTTTAGAATACTCACGTGAAGCTCGCGAGATAAGCGTGTAGCGGACTTAGTGGTAGAATTTGATTTAGAGGACTGCTTGATATTATGTAATTTTTAAGTACAATCTTAGATTTGAGATAAGTTAGAGGAAGCAGAGGGATCATTGATCATTTCGTGATCGGAAGGAATATTGTTTGTGATGGGTATCACAGTATCGGGATTTGAAGATTTTATATTGGAAGGAGGGGGTGATTTCAGGGGTTAGCATCTTTTTAGTTAGAACTGGGACAGTAGACTCAGGTTTTGAGGTCGTTTGAGAAGTCGAAGGAGGCAATTTAGCGAGACTTTCTAGAGAGAATAAAAAGCTATTATTTGCGTGAACACTTCGAGTGAAGGAGTGTACTCCTGGGGTGTACGCCTTTGCGGCTTCAAACGATCTGCTGCATCGTTTTTGGATTTAGGGACAAATTTTCCGTCGCAATTGATACATTTTTTAGTCTGACAGTTTGAGGTGCATTCCGCCACAGGAGGCGTAGAGGGGCATTTGGCGGGAACACAACTTATCAGTGTGACCGAAACGCCAATGTTTGCGGCATTGTATTGTCGGCTCGACATATGGTTTAACCGGGAAGTTAATGCCTTCCAAACAGATGTGAGAAGGCAAAAAATTCACGGAAAAACTCAAACGGACTGTGTTCAACGGCACACGATAATTAGAGGGATGGTCGAATTTATAGAAGCGCATGACTTCTGCAACTTTACAACATTATAGCAAGGCGTACCATTAGATACCTCAAACCACCTAGTGCAATTATTCACTCGATGTGATAATAACACAAAAAATCGCACATTATTTTCATGCAAGCGCATAATTTTTAGGAAAGTCCGCATATTGGAGGAAAACATCACATTTCGTGATCCAAATTTAGCAAATTTGATTTACCTTTCAGAATTTTTATAATTTTTTAGTCTCCGTGATAAAAAACTAGAAATTAAACTTTCTCTCAGTACAGGGTCTTGGTTGATTATAACCACTGCATATGTAAGGGCCTAAAAAATCGACCTATGCGATCCAAATTGCTTAGTCGTGAACTTTTTTACTAAATTGCTATTATGGACCCATTTTCATTATAAAATATTAAAAAGCTCTGTCTAAAGGGTCCAAGAAATAGACCCACGTGGTACAAATTTGGTCCACTTAGTTTTTATATGAAATTACTACCATGAACCAATTTTCCCGCGCGATTCAAATTTTTCGTACCAATTTAGAATCTCGAAACACTTTCATTTTGTCGAAAAATTGTAAAGATTGCTACTTTTTTCGACTTTTCAAAATAAGGGGAGTCATATGGGGAGTGGCCGAAAAAGTGGACCGATCAAAACCATTTGTAACAGAGTTCGTCCTTGGACGCTTGGCACATCAGTGTACCAAGTTTCATCAAAATATCTCAAATATTGCAAACAAAAAACAGAAATGGGCAGACATCAGACGAACCCACAAGTGTTTAATAAACGGTGGATTTATCTCAAGTCTTTCTGTGTTACATACACAAATTTTATACACCGTGTACCTCAAATGATTTAGCGTATAAAAAAAGTGCTGTTTACTTTAAAACAAACGTTGTGTACATTCTTTGGATGTGGTAACTGTCCGACATTCACGAAAATAACTTCCTTACTTGTTTAACGCATTTGTTTAATTACGATGGTTTTGGTTACACTGCGCGAGTTCATCTCAACAATCGCTGCATTAATTTGAAGGTTAGGGAATTTATGCGATTAATATATATCTTAAAACTAATTTACTATTGCTTATAATAACTGTGTATTTTAGCATATTATCATTACGCGCATATTGTGAGAATGTATTGATATGTCATCGATAAGGTTTTCAGTTGTTTTCAGATAACCTGCCAGCAATGGTAAAACTTAAACCAGAGGTAGGTCCACTTTAAACGTACGACGCCGACATCAATCTTGAGCCAATTTTATTCTGCCAGTTAAACGTTTGCAACTCCACATTAGTTGTGTTTCCAAAATATTGAAACTCATTGCAACCAGAACCAAGCCTAACAGCAAGTAAGCGCAACAAACGATTAGTTGTAATTCGGGTCCATGAAGTGTTTTTTCTGGTATAAGGCCACTGCATCCGATGGTTGTCAAAGTGACAAAACAAAAGTAGGCACCATCGATTAGAGACCAGTTTTCCCATAGCGCAAATACCATTGTTCCCAAGCATACGTAAAAGATTAATATTAATATCACAATAACAAGGGGAACTTGATGATGTTGAATTCTGGCCTTTCCCGAAAAATGTAACGACTTCAAAGGACTGTTGCAAAAATTGAAGTATGAAGCTCTTCGTAAATTAGTCTGTAACAAATCAAATTCATGCAACTCTTTGCCATAGTCTTCGTCGTCAGAGTTGTAGCTGCTGTCGCAATTAAATCTGCTTCGAGCATCACCCGCATAGCAAAAACTTGGCGACAAGCTAGTCCTACGTGCCTCATGACGATTACATTTAAATCCACTATTAATCATTATTGATTTTTGAGTCCGTTGATGTTGACCTTCTTGCTGGAATTTCTGCTGATCTTGTATCATAAATTTTCCACTGGAATTGGGGAGCACATTCATTGAAGAGCGATGGAAATGGAGAGTTTTTTTAGCGTTATTGAAACCATTTACTGACGGGGATGACATACGGACGACCGGGCGAAGTACTTTGCTGTCATTGCTTGTAGAAGCAGATGGTATCAACGGCATTCGTGAGGGAGTGCCATGGGCGAAGCTATTGACAAAAAGATAAATAAAAAGAGTGTGACATAAAGTTAAAATGAAGTGATATGCATTGTGTTTTATTATTTGTCGAGCAATGCAAACAAAGGACGTCTCTGCGCCTTCTAAAATTCTTCCAGTAATGGAGTATACAATTACAATTTTTACTTTTCGTAATGTTCGAAATTCTCTTATATTATTTTCAGTTAATCAAACTGACAATAAAAGGACTCTATGATGATGAAAGAAATAATATTACGATAGCAGGCCGAATTACACGAAAATGCTTTTCATCATTTGTCTTTCCAAAAATAATAAGCACAGATCGACCGTCAAAGCAAGATCCTGAATCGATTTAATTTCGAGCGCCTATATTTGAGTGTTTTGTCGATCCTCTGTTATTAAAGCATCCCCAACCGCAAAAACTGGGATAACAAGCATAATTTGATATGTTGATGGCGCCCGGATAAATTTGAAAGCGTGTGTAATCCACGCGCGACTGTTACAAGTTGCAATTGGTATTATTTTTATTCCGAAACTTGAAGGAAGTTGAAAATACGCAATAAGAATTGATTTAACCTGTCTACCTGCCCAGTAGAAGTAAAAAGCTTTTATAAGAAGTGACTAGCATTTTCAGTGTGCACAGAATCCACTGCTTCTTTTCTAAAGCAAAAGACGATGGTTACCAGTGCATTCCATCTTTATTTTTTGTAACTATATATAGCTTAATGGCAATTTTTCAATTACATGCAATTGATTAACTAAATACATTTTATATATATACGGATGCAAATACAACCCAACAACACACTTTCACATCATTGCTTTCAATGTAAACTAAACAACGGTTAAAAAAATTATATTCGGTCGTGGTCGAATCTCTTATACCCATCATCGTTAGCCTAAAAAAGACAAAAAAGTAAAAGAACTAAATTTTTACGCTCTATAATACGGAGAGGCCGCGGCTGATGTTTTCTATTTGCTCAATAAAAACTTTTCTCCCTTTGCCATTGCGCTCTTTGAAAAGTTAAAGTCACTTTCCAATTCTTTTCAAAATTTGTAGGCCATATCTTCATTTTCGCTAAGGAGAGAATGTTTACTACAAATTCTTCACAGTTGCATAGATGAGCAGATGAACCGACGGACAAGTTTATATGCTTTATAGAGTTTTTGAAGATTGTTTCTGCGGGTTATAAATAGTAAACTTTGACACACAATAATATTGGGTAGCCATGGTCGATTTTATCGATTTTCATACAAATACGATAGCATCGCCCACAGAGTATGCGATCAAATTTTGCTATAGTTTATGAATAATGAGCAAAAAACCAATTTTTTATTCTTTTTGAAAAATTGACATGTTATCGGTTTACGTGGTAGCCTTGGTGTGTCCGTTGACCAATTTCCCCGACTTTCAATACCAACATGCGTGCAAGAACTTTCAATATTTCTGCCAAATTTTAAGTCAGTATGTTCATTTTCGCGGTCAGGAGAATGTTAATTTCTTGCTTATCAAGAATACATATACTTTGTGGAGTCTCTGAAGTTTCCTTCTAGGTGTTGCAAATGTTTTGACAAAAAATATACAGACCTCATCCTTTGGTGGTGGGTGTAATAACAAATAAGAACATAATAGTCGGGCAACGCCGACTGTGGGAGGGCTACACCAAAACGGTACTCACTATATCCATGCAAAGCCACTGTTTTCATGAAAGCTCGCATATTACTACATTTTTGGAAAAATTTCGATCAGAGACTTTTACGGATAAAAACGATAAAGAAATGGGAAAATACCAGTATATATAATAGTTGAATTCGATAGTTTTGATCTTCCTCTATATAAAATAACAGTTTTCCATTCAGTGTTATTGATTTATTCAGCGCACGCCGACGCTAATCATGGAACGCTCAAAATTCTTCTTCTTCCAAATTCCTTACTTTTGTTGCTTGTTTGAAAGCATTTGCTGCCAAAGCCAATAGTCGGTCTTGGTTTCAGTTTAAAAGTGACAAAATGAATTGACTGAAAATGCCATTTTTTGGCCACTTGTTGCAAAAGTTGCCCAGGGTTCACTGTTGCTGTTCGAATGGGAAGTTATGCCCCACCCAGCGTGCTCACCACTTGGCGCTTCCTGATTATCACTTGTTCAGATCGGTGCAGCATGGCTTGTCCGGCACGTGGATCTGCAAAGTTGAAGAAGTGCGAAAATGGATCGCTGCCAAACCAATATAAGTACTTTCAACATGATATCGCCATGTTACCGAAAATATTGTAAAATTTTGTAGAAAATCATGGAAACTATTTCGATTAATATATACTACACCAATTTTCCACAATAAATGCCTTTTGCAAGTGGAAAAGTGATCAAAATTGTTGCAAGCACGTAGTAGAAAGTTCGATTTTTTCTCCATATAAAAGTTTGCGTTTCGTGATATCGTCTTTATATATTGGAGTCCAAAAATAACAGACCTATGTGATCCAAATTCATTACCATTCATTTTTTTGCTGAAACTCTACTATGAGTTAATTTTCATTATAAAATATTAAAATTTTACCCTTTTTCCAAAAGACTTACTTCTTACGGGGCATCTTATATGGAGTGTGGCCAAGAAATAGACCCATGTAGTTCCAACTAGGTCCACTCAATTTTTTTATTTAATCAGTTTCATCAGCAAGTTTTTTTGACAAAAAAATCAACAATTCTGCCTTTTTGGCATATAAGGGTTTTGGTTTCATGAGCATCCTTATATTCGGCGGTATCCAAAAACTAGATCTACGTGATTCAAATTCGTTTGATTTCTTTCCATGAAATATTAGAAATTTGATATTAACACCATATAAAGATTAAGTTTTTGTAAGAACGGTTACATGAAAGGGAGTGCCCCCAACCTATTCCAAATTTTTGCATCAATTTAGAATGCCGATATACTATTACTCAGCCACTGTTATCGAGAAAATTTGAAAATTTCAATTTTTTCCTATATAACTTGATAAGTTGCAATGGAACACCATTGCAATAATTCTTGTGGACACTCGCTAGCTATTTACGTATGGCAATTGATGATATTATTGCTATCAGACAAAGACGTAGTGTTGTATCTTTTTTTTCTATATTTTTGGTTTTCGAAAATGTTCTCATGCTCATCTTTGCGTTTCGCGAAGGAAAGAATTTACTTCAGGTAAAACTTAGAAATTGTGGGTTTCCGGTATACAATTTATTAAAATTCGACACGTTTAACCTTATTTTAAAGTGCATTTGTTTTTTATCTGGCGTCTCATCGTGCATTAGACAACATGGCCCAATTTTCTTATGGATTTCTTTAGTGTATTGCACTGTACGGTATTGTTCCATTTCCCAGTTTTCTAATATCGAACATTGGCTGATTTTCTGTCGAGATTGAAAGAAATCGGCAATTCTACAAAGTTAAAAAAATTTTACCCGAGAAAGTTTTCGAATTTGCCTTATGAACGGTGAATCTGAGATGATAACGTTTACTGTAATCCAAATGAAGATTACAATTGCAATGAGATTACCGACTTCCGGTGACACAGTCATGTAAGGAGCACTCCAACTCAAGACGCCGAAAGAGAGTATAATGGGTTTTGAACGAAAACAGCGAGCCATCATCTACAATAAATGCTTTAGTACAGAAACTTCTTTCCAAATTTGAAGCACTAACTCTGGAGTGCGGGGTATGCTTCCAAACACAAGACAACTACTTCTAATATTCTATTTGATACTACCATTATTTTCGTTCTGGCAGTAAAAATAATAACCCGAGCTGAAAGCTAAAGGAAATAGTCAGCCGTATTTGAACTTGAATATTGACGCCTTGAAATAGGAGCTTAGTCTTGCAAGGCCTCTAACAAGGCCTGAAGGTTTCATTCAAAAGCGGCGGCTTAGATAACAACAACGTTAAGGGTGCCCGCCGCACAAAAAACAAAATTATAGGGAATAATCTAGGAATATCTGCAATTCTTTACCTAAACACAAGTATTCAATTAAAAAATTAATGTTAAAACTGACAATATTAATATAAATTAAAAAGATAATATAATAATAAAGAAATAAAGAAGTCATTCAAGATAAATTCATATAAATGTTTAAATAAAAGAAACTACCAGAAAAAAGTAATAATTAATAGCAATGATGTTAATGCAAACTAAAACAAAAATATGGGTCAACCTCCTAATAATAATGTCTATGTGAAGGCTAATTATGACACAAAAAACAAGTAAGAAAGTTTTATTCGGTCGCATTCTACTCCCCAAGTTCCTTTATTCGATGCCCATATCGGTGGTATTATTAACTCATCTTTAGGTAGCATTTGAAAAATCTAGAAAATACTTTCACTCTGTCTTGTCTATGCTAGGTTAAAAAAGTTTAATTTAATCAATTGTAACTTTGTGTGGGCACGAACCTGTGTACAGAAACTTCCAATGTTTCTATAAATTTCAAGTCGATATCTTCATTTTTGCGACTAGGAGAATGCCAACAATACAGACGCACAGACGGATAGACATGGCTCACAATGTCACGCTGATCAGGAATATATATACTTTATAGGGTCTCTGAAGCTTGCTTTTGGGTATTACATATATTATGAAGAAAAACAAAATGTGTACACCCCCATCTTACAGTGGTGGGTATAACAAAAGGAAGGGATGACTTTCAGGAGAATATTATATGAATAAAGCTATGATAATAACACAGTAGAAATAATTCGTTTCTTATCAACCTTATTATCTGACTACTTCGGAAGATAAATGTAAGCAAGTTGGTACTATGTGCCCTGTACTTAGCAAAGTAGATGAAGGATTAAAGAAATTTACCTTTTCCTAAATAAAACGAAATTGCACAATAATATAAACAATGATTGTTAGATTTGAATTAAATTCAATAGCGTACGGAAAACCGGAAATGTATATTATATTCTACTGTATTGATAACGTAATTATCCCTGTTCAGTATACCGTATTCCTAATGTATGTGCGCACAGCATTCGGTGCAGATTTAAAAGGGAAGAAAATGAAATAACAGTAGGTTATTCTTGGCGGATCGATTTACTTGATGTTGAACATATATGATGGACGAATGGACGTAGAATAGATCGTTTTCGCTATTCGCGCCGGTTAAGAATGTATTTATTTCCCATTTTCATTTCTATGACCTACATACATTTCACAAATTTTAAATATCTTATACGATCCGTGAAAAACTTTTTTGGTTGGTCCTTTTTTTGCCGTACTTACCTTGAATAATGCTCCGTTTCGTCCCCAGAGTCATTTGAAATCATTAAATTATTCACTCTTCTGCCATCATCTAAGTGGTCAACATAAGCTAAAGGCAATATATTCGATATTGAGTTTGAAATATAATCCGGCTCTACTTTATGACTTATACCATCGACGTTATCAATGCTTTGAGTGCTGGTGTTTCGTAAGAATGCAAACGAGGAGAAAATATTTTTCCTGTTAGAGATGTTTCCGATCTTCGTTGTTGGTGAAGTCGGTGTCCACATTGTCATTGAAACAGATTGAAGTTTGTCCACATTACCGCTACCGCTCCTATCGGATTCAAGACTATCCACTAATGTTCTATCATCGCACATTGTGAAACTTTGAATCTTTTTTGTGCCACCTGTTATTGTACTTGTTGAAGAAGGTGAAAGCCAGACATTTTGTCGCTGTACCAAATCTTCCCGGCAGATTACGTCGTTTTCTTGCAATAAAATATTGATTTCGTTCGGTAAAGGATTTGCCAAAAATTTTGCACGACGCACATCTGGAACACGAAAGACATATTAAACGCTATTTTCGCCCAGGAGTATTTGGATGGTATGAATACAAAGAAGGCTATGTTTAACTTAAAAGAAACTTTTCATTTATTAAGCGCATTGCACATAAGATCTCAGATGAGTTTCTACGACATTGTAGCACTAAATTTTTAACGATCGCGTTTTTTGGCTTCGAATTTGGAAGTTTTCAAAACTTAGAATTTAAAAAGGCAAACAGTATTTTAATACCTCAATTTGATCCTTTTTCCAGATGACAAATGAGAATCAGATGAAATTTTAACTTTGAGAGACTACTTTGTAAACAGTTATGGATATGCAATTGTACCTAAAGGAAAGAAAATTTCGGGCAATTCACTTTTGTCAGAAACCGGTTCTATAACATACCACCTCCTTCCCGGCTCAGTTGATGATGTGATTTTATTTTTATTCTTTATATATAGTGCGAAAATAATAGTCATTACAATACACAACACAATAATTGCAGATCCGTTAATAACATAGGGCGGTGTCTCCTTCTTTGATACCCATTTTTGTAATTTTTTTGACATAAAAGCACAATTGATGATATGTTTGATGTTTATAATATTAGCATCGGCCCTTACTTACTTCCATGGGGTTGTGAATCCTACTCTCAACATAGCATGAGGTAATATATATATACAAATAAAGTGATGCCAAGAAGTTAAAATGATAAATTGATTGGTGTGATTGATTTAGTGAGTTGCAGTTTAATGGACTATATCGTTTTGCTCCCGGCTTTTTTACTTTTAGTAGTTTTGCTCCTTTGAAGTTTTTCCTTTTGTGACTTTTTCATGCCGAAAAGTATATCGACTTGGTTTTCTTGTTCACAGTTGTCGCGTGCTGTTTGTGCGTCTTCAACTGTCAGAGGACGATTTTGTAATTGGTCGCTTTGTGATTTTTTCTCTTGACTTGATTGTAGCTACTCGCACTAATCCATCGTTTTCGCGATGAACCTCTATAATTCTGGCTAATTGCCAGTTAGTAGGGGCATAGCTCCAATTTTTTACTACAGCAGCGCTACTTCGAAGTCAAACTTAGTTTTCCATTTCATCATCAAGTTACATACTTCGACGCAAATTCTCTATGAGTATGTAGCTTGATATTCTACCACTTCGGACCTTCCTACAAAACTTTTTTTTTGTGTGTTTCGTAACTATGTCTGTCTGGTTTTTGCTTGTCTCAACATATCTCCATTGTATGTAGTAATTGCGTGAATCTCGCCAATAGTCGGCGATATATATTTTCCAACAGACTACATAATCGCCAAACGAAGATAAAACAATTGTTAAATTTGTCCAACTGCTTGAACAGTTTTACAAGCTTGGTTGATAAAACAGCATCACATAACTCTACTCTTGGAATAGATTTGCCCTTCAATGGTGCCATCTTCGATTTCCATGTCCGCAAGGACACACCTTATTGCTGCTATCTACGACACGTATGTGGGCTGCTGCTGCATAAGCTGCCAGCGAAACATCACAGAAACCATGAAGGTCGAACGATAATTTTGAGACGGTTTCCAGTGCCGTCCAATCTTTGATATAGGGTATATCTCAGGCCCAATTAATTTTTAGTAGTCGTAATTTTTTAATGACGATTTTTCCCGTTATTGTAATTGGTTGGATGCATCCTAGCAGATTGAACAGTTTGGCGACAATTAAAGAAATGATTCGTTTGGTGCTGCTATTCGAATCATAACGTTTTTACAGTGTTATATACATTTATGTCTACTGCTGTGGATGTAGTTTTATCTTCTGGTGCAATGCGCTGTAGAATTTTGTCCAAATTTGGCGCCGTTTTCGGATGTTTAGGTTAGCTTTTTCCAAGATTTTGTTTATATACTTCTATAATTTTATGGTGATCTACCCATCCGACGCTGCAGTTGGTCATCTACGTACAAATCTTTCAAGATAGGTTCAGAAGCAACTGGTGAGGTAAATTGTTGATCCTCTGCAATATGTCTTTAGCAGCGAATTCCTTGGTATGGTGCACTTGCTGTGCCTTATGTGATCATGTTCAATTTATAGTGTTTGATTAGCCCTAATGGCTGTGGTCTGCGTACGATACGTTGGAAGTCTACGTCTCTTGCATCGATTTGAAATCGATGATACATTTTCTCTATGTCTGCAGTACCGAGTTATTTGTGTGTTCTCCATCTTAAGAGAAAGTGCTGTCGATCTAACTATCGTCATAAATCGTAAGTCGTGGAGGGATATCACCGAAGATATCTTATACGTGGCGTCGAACTCTGACCTTTGAAGTAAGACTATCTTGTTTAATCACTGGATGATAAGGTAGACAGTAGGAATGGGTCGAATCTACTTCATTAACGCACACACAACATGGCCAACCTGAAGGTATCGTTGCAAAAATTGATAGTATCGACTTTTCAGCTCCAGTTTTTGTTCTGGTTGTATTTTCACATGACGGATCCTCGTTATTGCATCCTTGCAGAATAGCTCCAATACGATATATTTTGAATGGTAGTCTAACCTTGTATCTTACAGATTCTTTAGTGATCTTTTGGCAGTTTGGTTGAAGTGTTCTTCATATTCCTTTTCTTCTTTCGTTAAGATTTGCTGAGAATATGTCTCTTCTTGTTCGGAGAACTTCTTTCACAATTCATTCTATGCGGATTTTATCCTGTTCAAGCAGCGAGCCATACATATATACGCACCTAGTAATATCTCAGTCTTGCCAGGAATTTAATATTCTAGATCAGCGAAGTCCTTCTTGTTATTTGCCTTTTTCATTTGATTTAGCTGCCTGTAAGGTATTTCACTTCCAATGTGAAGTAGAACACACAGCTTTATGTTTAGTCTTTTCTGGTACCACATTTCTCTGACGTCCGCCTGGTATTACATTTCTCTGATGTCTGTCTTTCTCACGTTTTTGCTCTTTAGTATTTCTTTGATGATTAGATGCGATTGCTCTCTTCGTATTTTCAGCAGTTGAGCAGCCCGTTCACTAATAAAAACCCTTCGCTATACGCAGTCCAGTAAGGCTCTTAATGGTATAAACACTCCATTAGAGCTCTTCGCCCATCATTAATCTGTAGTTAACAGAAATGTGTTTTGCTTTGATGAACTATAAGTTTTGTACAACGCAACTTGCGGGTATTTTCTGCGACTCGTTCGATGTCGGTTCCATACGTATTAACATATGATACACCTTTACAAATTTTTTTCACCGTAAATTTGACGAATATTTGCTAGCCATGTGTTAGGGACTCATTTGTTAGTGTCGGCATGTAATATCACTGATACATTCGATGTGGTTTCTTGCAGACTGCACGTTGATTACCTTTCTCAATTTTGGTAGCTTCTACTGTGTGTATGCACAGCTCGATCGGCTTTCTGGTTGTCGTTGATAATGTTTTCCAGCGCACTCATCCAAGAACTCTACAAATTTGTGGAAGGTTGGTATCTCAGTTCTTGAGCCAATATATTTCTGCCATTCTATGTTACTCTCACGCTCGAGTATGCTGCAGTATGAATACTATTAAGTCTGTCTGATTTACATCAAGGCTGTTAGTATGCACTATAAACTCGGTAAATGCTTTATATCGTCCGCATTGTTGGGATTGGATATTTCAATACTCCATGCCTTTTCATGAAAGTGAATTTCGGTGTTTTTAACCTTTCCAGTTTGATGTCTTCATTATGGTTAATTTTGACTGGAAGAGGTATACCGATTTAGGTTACATTGCGGTGTTTTTTTTGATATTCAGCAACGAACATTTTATAGGATACGTATGAGTCTCCCACTAAGTTTTTAACCTTCTAAGTGCTCTTGAGGTAGTTAAAGATTTTGTTTTATGGCTTCTTTGGTTTGATGATGTGACTGCTTGTGCAGCTTCCACAGATATTGAAAGTATGCAACCACCAGTCAAAATATTGTAGGCTTTAGCGATTCTTCGACTTGTTTTTGAACAGACGATCATGCGGACATTTTTAAATCGATTTAGAATTTGATGGTGATCAAGAATATACATACTTTGGGGGCTGTCTCATGCTTCCTTTGACAAAATGAATACACCCCTCATGCTTCGGCGATGCATATAAGAACCAAGGTGTTTGGTTAACGATTTTATTTATTCAATTAAAAAGAAACTTAAAGCTAGAATTTATGCAGTTTACTATTTATTCATAAAAACAAACAAAAAATTTTTATACAATAAGGTAAACCACTTGTTGATCAAAGAACTTCAATTATGGGATGCTTACTAGCTATGAATTCAGTGCATATGATATACGTACGCAGGGCACTATAGAAGGCCTTGAAAACATGACAATGAAGCTCTAAAGATTACTTAACAGTTGATAATCCTTTGAGAAACAAGCACTTAAATGGAGAAATTGACGATTTAGAAGATAATACTTACTAGAATTGTGCACTTCTGTGGCCGTTGCGTCTCAGGTTTTATCATCACAAATTTATTTCAATAACTTAGAGAGTGTGGGGATAAACAATAGTTTTAAGACTGTCGGTAATCCTGTGAATGCATTTTTATATTGTAAGAAAGTTGGTATGCCTGAAGAAACTTGGCATACCTGAAAATAATGAATAAATTGGAGAAGTGAAAATCAAGTTCGTTGCTGGTAATAAATTGTGTTCGGTTTACGTCCTTTCGCAGACTTTTGTTGCGCCACTAATTTGATAAACAACTGAATTATTGGTTCCACGAAGGTATATCTTTTGTTTTATGCACTACGTTGGTTAACACATCTTCAAACATATTGCTACGAAGATCGCTCTTCTAAGATAGTGTTCGTATCACTAGATCGTTGTTATTCTTTTCAAGAGAAATACACTTAAAAATTCTTTTAACTTCAAGTTTTTTTATTTACAATCTATTCCTTTAAGAGTAGGATATACTCGCGACTTCTCAACTCTAATATTCTTTTTCGCCTCAAATGTTCTTGTACGACTGACTCTGCCTTCCGCAAACAGTCTATATAGATTTCGACAAGCATGTTACTATTACCTAACTTCATGCCTTCAATTATAATCCGTTAACCTACTTTTCTGCTAAGCGTTTTCCTTGGCCTGCAGCTTTATGACGCACCGCGAATGTGCACCTGCGTTTATCCCTGTCAGCTTTTCCGCTACTCTTTTTTGTAGGTCGACAGCTGCCTCACGCATCGCGAATACTCACTTGGGTTTTCCCTCTCTAGGGAATTTATTACTTGGAAAAAATCAATTAGTTAGCAGGAACTGGATTTGGGATTTTTTTAACAATATTTTATTTAAAATCTATAAACATAACAATAGCTTTCCTTTAAATATTGTGCTTCAATAATAGTTCAGTTAAGGGGAGTGCTACTATATATATTCCGGAAAAAGAGTATTATTACAGTGGCTTAATAAATACTTCGAAGCTTCTAGAATATGTAGAAATAATTCATTAGCGAGATGATCTTTGAGCAGATATGACGCCCACAGCGATTCTGAATCTTTCGGTGAGTTCGTCAAGAAATTAAAAAATTAGAACGAAATTTTTTAAGTTTTTTATAAATTCAGCCATGGAATTGTATATATTTTCTTTTTTCCATCTTTTGCATATCTAAAGTATAAACCGTGTAATTCTGTCTTTGACAGCGACAGCGAAAGATCCACTTTTTAACAAAAAATCATCGAGGAAAAAATTAATATTTAAACATGAAAGGCTACTTTTATCTTGTCGGGACTACATAAACAAAAACAAACAATGAAATTGTTTTTGGTCCTCAACGAATCGTTTGTATCCATCCCCGTTAAACTAAAAAAAAAAAAATAAAAAAGGAAAAGACCTAAATTTTGCTACTCTACAATACTGAGTAGGCGTGGCTGATTTTTTCTATGTTTAGGATAAAAGTGGAAATTTATCTGGCGTATGTATTATACTGTATGAGTAACAAGCAAAAAACATTCAAAACAAAAGTATCCACCGTTTTTGTTGCATAGACATAGGAGCGTTAAGCGTGTTGTTTTCAAATTCTTTTGCAAATTTGTAATCGATATCTCAATTTTTGCGAACAGTAGTATATTTTCTGCAGATACTTCAGAATTAAGCAGACGGACAAATGAGCGGACGGACATGCTTAGGCGCATTGATACAGTGTATACGAATTCTGGCGTTCACATGATCACATGACATTGACTTCCAATATTCCAGTATTCGTTGATATAAGTACTTTAGTTTGTCCATCTATTAACACTACGATTATGCCTCAACTAAGCACTTCAATTTTTTTTCGCCTCTTCTCGGCTGTAACTAATATACCCTCCCGTCAGGGAAAACATTAACTAGTCTTCACCTTTTTTGCATATTAATTTCGGCATATGTGCGTATTTATTGTAATATAGATCGCTACGGTATTATTTATAATGTTGCAATTTACAGAACAATTTTAGGATTAAGAAATTTTTTTTGGACAACAACTAAGCCAAGAGCAAACCCTCGAAATTTCCACTAAACGATTAGATGTAATCTAGATGGCTGAAAATATTTTTAAAGGTCCATTTTACGAAATTTTGGTCATTGCCTAGTTGTTCCCTGCGCTGTATGTTTTTTTTTTTTGTTTTCAGTACAGCAACGAATGAAATAGTTACCTACCATGAGGTTGTCTTGCAGCTATCTGACAGGTGGGCTTTGGATGAGATAGTTCAATTTCTTCATAACAATTTATGTTGTTATTTGAAGCGTTCGTCAGATATGAAGGGAAACCGAATGGCTTTATATGCGGTACTTGTATGGTGTGGTATTTCATAACAGGTTGCGTCAAGCTGGTGCCGGTGGCAATAATCGGCACATAAAGTGTAGCGGTTTGTGTTGTATGTATTACAGTGTCTTGGCCCGAATTTCTAACACTGTTATTGGCAGCTACAGCTTCAAAGTTTGAATGTGTGTTTTGAATAACTTGCTTTTTATCGGAGGCAACCAAAAAGTTATTTTGAATTAGTGTGGATGAAACAGGAAAAGACGATGATGTTAATAAATTTCTTAATGGTTCCGGTCGTGACGATTGTGTGGGTAAAAGTGGTGTTTGGTTTGCACCGATCGAACTAGCTCCTCCCACACAACGGTTGGAGTAGATATGTTGCGCTGAAATCTTATTTGGCGGTACGCGCATACCGGTAGAAGTCATAGAAGACGATAGAGTAATTTTGTCGACATTTGTTTTGACATCGGTGTGTGGTTGCTTTTGGCAAAAACGATCAGTGGTTTTTTTGAAGCTGCCGCTAGGTAATTTATTAACGCGAAGTTGTCGATATTTAAAATAATCTGAAAATAGTGTAATAAAATAAATAAAGTAACTACTTTAACTCTTCAGATATGTGACCCTGTAACTGTAAGTGTTAATGACCTTTTGTTTTCTGCGTCTCCGTGACTGCTGTTGTATTTATGATTTCCATTTGCTTTTTACAATTATGAATCCTTGTGAAACAGGAATCCGCGTTGTATTCACAAATTTTACAGTTTATCTAAAAAGAAAGTGGAATCAGAATACCATGTTGGAATCCTTGTCATTCATCAACGAAGGTGTATGTATAAAAATTAATTTAATTAATTTTTCTCTTTTATTTCTGCAGACAATTTCATAAAATCTGCAAGTGTTCAAACTATGAACATGGCATAGCCTTTCGACTTTGCTCCTGAATGTAAGAATTTTATAGGCAGGAAAGCTCATGTATGCTGCGATTGATAGAACTATAATTTACATAATGTGAGCCTGACCGCAAATATTAAATTTGAACGTGGTCGTATTGAATATTTTAATTATAATTAAAAAAAAAATTATCCATATTCTGGTTTTATTGATTCATTATACGAAAAAAGAATCTAAAAGTGCAAACAATTTTTTCTTAAGTAAGTTTTTTTTTTTTTACAAAGACAAAGCGCTTTTTAATTATTTTCTAGAAAATATATATCAACACGTCGTTATAATATCAAGAAAATAACTTATTTCTTGTATACTTCTAAACGGTATTGCATACGAAAGAGCTCCTTTTCTTCTGTATCTATTGAAGGAGTAAACGAGGAAAGCGACCAAGCGAACCAAGCTCACAGGTATTAGAATTGTTATAAAACCATTGGAAACTCCGGGATTGCGTTAATTTCAAAAATGTATATTTTTAAAAATGAAAATCTTAACGCTTGGCCAATGTAATTAACTGGAAATTGCTGAAAAATCAAATCTTACAACAAATATTACAATCCTTCTTTCTTAATTTAATCAAATGCAATCGAATTATTTCCAAAGGTGTTAATAAAATAACCAATACCTGCACATCAACTTACAATTTAAAGAGATGAATTATTATTTTGCGCTGGTGGGGGTTTTCTTCGTTTGCACCACACTTTGAAATATACTGTCATTTATCGACGAAGGTGAAGGTTCACAATCGCATACTTTGACAAGCTAGTCTATCTACTATACAACATCGAAAAAGTCACTTCTAGAAAAATGTATAACGGCTAAACACACAAAGATTTGAAAAATAACAAAATTTTGTTGCATTTATTTCTTTTTGTTTCTTAAATGGCAAAGATTACGATTCAATTTTATATAGCTATTTAAGGTATACATACATCTATATTTTTTCGTCATATTATGTACAAGACTTGAATTTTTATCTCACCACATTGAAACCATTAAGAAATAACTTCGCTTTTTTGCTTTGCATACGATAAATAACAAACTGGTTTGACAGAATAAACAGTGTATATACGTACGCATATGTGGAGAAAAGATCAACATTAAAATTCCGATATAAAGCATGTGTTTCATATTCGCACCTCGAAAGTTTCGAAAGTTCTAAAGAACTTATATACCCATTTATTTTAATGAAAAGTAGGTAAGGTTTGGAATGATCCCATTTAGAAGCTCAGCAATTGGGTTTTGAAAACGCAAAACACTATTTATTTTGTTACTCCTTAATATTCGAAAAGTGTATTTACCAAGCTAAATTGTAAATACTAGCTTCATTATTTCAAATAAGCTACTAATAAAGGAGAATTAAGCAGACATTAAAAAACGTAAAACGACAAGAGTCGTTTCTCCACCTTTCAACTGGAAGGATAGAAAGCAAAAAACTTGAAATACATTTCTTAATGCGACAGCGATTTACAACTATCTCCGGAAAGTTGACAAAGAAAAGATCTTGCAGTCTACCATTACAATTAAGACTACGGTTGTATTGAGGAATTACGATCAAAAAATTCATTGAAAAACAAGATAGCTCTGTCAAATGTTAAAGTGGGGACCATGCAGCCGCAATTATCACTATAACAATAAGTGACTTGTGGTAAATATTCGCAGTTGCGGGAATAAAGGAGCAAATTACGTTTAGGTATTTATTGGCAATTTTGGTATGAATGGTAATAAATTCAAATCGAGAGGAGTAGGAAATTCGATTGAATATAACGGCACTTCAGCCGATATGGCAATTAAAACACCACCACCAAAGCGATCCAATCGACCCTTTCTGGAAACAGGAAAGAATTGAGAAAAAGTTGCGACGAATGTAAATCAGGTTTTAATCTAGTTTCAGTGAAGGCCAAACAGGAAAACGCCATGCTTACTACATTTAGTTTTGCAATAAGCCGCATAGCTGACTACACAACTCACAGACCTCAACCAATTTTTGGCATTTGACGAATATATCACCGCCTCTAGCACACCGCCTCTGCCTTCCCATTTTCATCTGCATGAACAGTTTGTGGAAGTTAATATCCTTCTTCCTGCAATCCGTGCGGAACCAACGTAGTCCTTTTGATGCATCAATGACTCGCTTCGCCCGGGTCGAGGAGGCAATTCATGGTTCCACAATCTGTGTTATGAGGGTTTCTGCTGACCTTGCAGGTTGTGGTGTTGCCACTGATAAATTGTTATTTTTATGAGTTATGATATTGAGGTCTTGCAAACGTTGCATTATAATCTGTTTGAAACTTACGTATGTACAGCCACCTTAACACACTATGCTTAATATTTCCACTTAACAGACAAGAAATGTTTCAATTCTAGTAGTTATAGTACGGTATCGACAGCTTTAATTAACTGTACTATATACTTATTGGGAGCTCTAGCACTCAATCTATCTACAATATGTTTATAATTTAGCGTTTGCTTACTCTGCAAAGCATATCACTGCCCCCACGCTCCCACGTTGGAGACAGCTTCCGATATGAACTAATTTTTACAATGAAATATTGAAAATTGGACACCTTGTTTAGGCACGGTTATATAGCAAGAGGTTCAAAGAATTACCCCATAAGGGTCTAATTTTTCCCTTCACTCTATAATGCTGAAATGACACCAATTAGCGATTTCTGTCAAGATATTTTAAAAATTGCACTTTTTTTCCATATAAAAATTTTTGAAAATAAGGTGCTATATGGAAGCGATCGATCCGAATCATTTTTAAAAGCGTTTGTGCTTGGGTCCAAGGAAATCAATGTACCAAATGCCTCCAAATATCTTACAAATTGCGGTTTGTACGTTGGACATAGGATTATGCAGACAGACATCTGATATAAAATTTGACAGTATAAAATTCGGCTTTTTGCGATACATCCCATATTAGGATTCTTATGAAATATAAACAGTTATATGTTAAAAAAGCGTAATTTTTAATATTTTATGGCGAAAGCTCGCCCTTATATGGGGACAATGTCTAAAAAAATTTTTATCTCTTCCATGTTTTTTTCATTCTTTTTCTTCAAATATACGAGTCTTTCAGGTTTACCAACTTTCCTCTTTTCATACGATCACTGAAGATCGTTGTTGAAATTAGCAACCCTACATATTAAAATCCTACAAAAATCAAAACTTTTGCGAAAATTCGTCTTTGTCATTGCAATACCCCAACGGATTTGTAAAGATCTGCTCCAATCTGCAATTGTGAACAAATTCTTATAATAAAACGCATTCTTTGTGACTGCCTAAACTTTTCCTTTGTTGGAAGAATCGCTTTCGGAGCAAGCAATTCTATGGACATCCTAAAATCAGCAACGGAACGTGACATCTCAATTTAATATATTACCTTATTAAAACTGCTAAGCTCAATATCTAATTTTCTTTGCTGGTGTGTAATTTTTTTCTTTTAGTCTAAGAATTTATTTCATTAGTCTAACAAATTGTCATAAAAATAACATTTTTCCATGTTTTCCTGACAAAAAAGTACTTGTTAGAAAAACCCAATTTTTTTTTTTTTTGTTAAATAATAACGATGGAAAAATCTTCAATAATTGTAGCGGAAAAAAATGTTTGGCTTTTTTTGTTAATAAAATGGGGAAGTGCATCAAAACCTCTGCTTATAAAAACGGTGGCGCGTTTAAACGCATATCGTACTTAGAACCGTACTAGCAAAAAAAAAAACACAAGTAAGAAAATTAAATTCGGTCGGGTCGGAATCTTTTGTACCCACCCCCGTTTACCACAAAAAAAGGTAAGAGAGGTAAAAGAGCAAAATTCTTATGCTCTATAATAAGGAGTGGGCGCGACTGATTTTTTCTATTTTCAAAATAAAAATTTTTAGGTTGTAGGCGTGTCTGTTGAGAAGTTTAGGTCAGTTCCATATTCTTTTGCAAATTTGTAGGCGATATCTTCAGTTTTTACGAAGTCGCGCAAACAGACAGATGGGCAGACGAACAGGCGGACATGTTTAGGCGCATTCCAAATTTGAAACTGACCAAGAATTTATATACTTTATTGGATTTTCAAGCTTGTTTCCGCTCGTTCCAAAGATATTGAAAAAAACAATGATAGTTTGATACACTTAATACCTTTTTGTGCAAAAATGCTACAGCATCCCTAATAGGATATGCATTCAAATTTTTGTGCATTTATTTGCTATAGTTTATCAGTAATGAGCAAAAAGTTTTTCATTCCCTTTGAAAAGCAGAGGTATGCTCAGCTCAGGTGGTATTGTGGGCGTGTCCTTCGACTGATTTGACCCCTTTCCAATATCAACCTGCGTGCAAGAACTTTCACTGGTTCTGTTTCGATAGAATGAAGATACTCCTCAAGTTTCGGTGATAAAAAAAAACTATAATCGCCAAGCTACTATTAACTGACCTTCACATAAAAACGAAAGAAAAATCGTCACAAATTAAATTTATGGGTATGGAAACGCTCTTATACCACGATATAGGTATATGGCATTGTGTTGTGTGTTTCTTCGTTTAGAAAACAAAATAAAACCTAAGCTAAATATACAATTTTCCTTAATTAAAACAATCACAAAGAGACAAAATCGAAAATAATTTCGACCTGGACTTTATGCAACCATTAAAATGGTAAATAGTTCAGTTCATACCTCTTTACATTTAAAAACTGTTACATGTTTGTCCCAACTGCGTGCATTGATGTTTGAACTACAAGAAGAAGAGAATAAAACAATAAATGTCTGTAATGCGAACTATCATACGTAAACGAGATCGATGGCAAGTGGTGAACTGTAAATAGAGTTTACATGAAGCTGGAATTTGGAAATGATACAAATTAGTACACCAAAAGTGACGAAAAATAAGTTCAAGACTACTAGTATTCACCCACATCTTTCAACAATTTTACGCATATCAGCAGCAACCGCAACAAAGACAATAGCAATAGCAGCCAGGAAAACAGAAAAATCTATAATAATAATAATAACAAGAAGAACAATTATACTATTGAGGGGAAGTAAACTGTTAGGGTAGGGGAGGTAAACTCCAATTGTCCTATTTGTTCTACTAGAAATTTTATTTTCATAAAGCTCGGTTAATGTAAATCCAGCCATGAGGTTTTTATTCCGTCTAGATCTTTGCAAAAATCTGAAAGATATCTATAAATCAATCTCCATATCCGACTCATAAAACTCGATCAAAGCTACTCTGTACTAAGCGTGGCTTTAAAATTCGTATGATTCGTAGATAGAACTAAATATGTTCACTATAATTGTGCTTCTGCATGTTTACAATGGCTTAGTGGTTCAGTCCCCACTCAGTTGGGAACGTGCCTGTGCTAGATGTGTACATTTTTTTTTTCGTTTTTCTTTTCATTTGTACATGGATTTTGTTTTTATTTTTCTTGAGTTTTTTACCTTTTTTGTATTTTATAAGAGTATTTATAACAAGTAGATAAGACATATCTTTAAGAGTCAAATTAATTCGTCTGTGTGTTAGCTAAATTTTATGTATAAATAAATAAATAAAGCAAATTAATATTCTTTAAGTTAGGTTCCGTGCCATTGGATTGTGAACAGCGAAGGATTTTATTTACAAAATCATTTCAAGGACATTACTCATGGAGTTATAGGATATCATATTCCACAAAATTTCTTTTTAAGCACTAAATTCGTCCTTTCAACTTCTTTCCCCGAATGTCACAACTCAAATCGTTCACCTTGAGCAAACGCTTATAAGCCATTAAACTCGGAGAAGAATACCACTTCTTCTTCTTTTGAACCACTTGTACTAGAGCATTACTGATATAATAATATCTCAACAAAGATCTGATTGTCTCACCAATGTCGCCAACTAGTACATCGCCAGCTGACTTCTAATGTTGGTCTTTAATGGCCAATAAATCTTTTAATTTAGCGATCTGAAGCCACAATGATGATAGATGATGACAGATATCTAAAAAAACTAGAAAAAACACATTGCCTGCATAATTTGACGCCTTCAGCCTTGGAAGCTTTTTACATACATTCTCAAAATCCATTAAAAATTAAAAACCCTTTAAGACAACAAATTTCACAAAAAAATTATAGTGATGTGCTTAATTCTAATAAGTAAAACCCTTTTGGGATTCGCTAAAAAATTTCGCAACAAAAAACATCTAAAATTAAAAATTGATTCCAAAATACGCAATATCAAAGGTGATTTCTGTATTCTGTCAAAACTAATTAAAAACACCAATGATCTGCGTGCAAATCTTCGCTACTGTGGTCGCTGCAAATGGCAGCTCCATTCCGGAAATACATTACTTTATTCACCGTGGTTTATGTTTGCCTCTTTGAAGGCCGGAAAACGAACGTACTTATTAAATCTCAGGTAAGTAATTTCTTTGCTAGTTTACACCCCTAGTCTGGTTCCATCTATAGAGGCCACTGGCATCTCCACTAATTCCGCAGATTTTGAATCTTTCTTTCCAAAATCTATCGATGAAAATAACAAACAAAAGAATGATGAATTTAAATCCAAAAAAAAAATTACAATTCAATCAAAAATCAACTAACTCCTATTCCAACTGTATAGATGCCACAAATTAATGTAACAACTTCGACTATCCCATAAATCTCATTTGATGATGAAGATGAGAACGGACAAGGTTTTGTGGTTTTAGAAACAAAACCCAAAGGAAACTGGTGTAAAACTTCGTATCTTCTCAAACCTTTTTTTATGAATATGGTAAGACATTTCGACCTCTGTAGTCTTGTTCTATCAAAGGTCATTAGTAACGCTAGAGCAAAACTCTCTTTTAATTCTACCCGTTACGCCAATAACTTTATTAAATCAAACGATTTCTAAAAAGGAAACATAAATGCGATCATACCAACATTTTACCACAAAATTCAGTATTATCCCAAATGTTCCTATCAATTATTGTGAAAAATCTGCAATCTCGGATGTTCCAATCCAATCAGCTGAAAAATTAAAACGCAGGGATAGAAATAAACCGGACACCTTTATTACCTCAAATTCCCTTAAAATTGGGTTTAAAGGTCAAAACGTACGGAAATTTTTTATATTGAATTATTGGATTTGCATTAAACAGTATTTTAATTGTGCTAGTTTGGCAAATGTTCAAAAATTTTATAAATCTAAAGATGCTCTGTGGTTCCATTCCGACTTCTAAAGAAAATTGTCAGAGTATCAAGCGTCTTTTGTGTGGCTCTGTTGAGTACAATGTTCATGACAGTGTTAAACAAGCCATGAACATTGAAAACATATCATTCAAGGAAAACTATACTTTGAACTACTATGTTATTTAAGACGATATAAATTATGAAAAGGAATTCCCGAAATTAATCACCGCTGATAGTAAATCTAATGTTCGCGGCAAACCAGAAGAAATCAAAGAAATACTCATAAGTGGCAAATATGCACAATTGCAAGTAAAATTCCCTTTGAACAAACAAGCACTGCTTTTTCTTCTAGCAAGTTAGATGTTTGCAATAATTTCATCAGCGACTTCTACAGATAAAAATGGTAAATTAATGAAATACCAGTGTACATAACGATTATCTCGATGATTTCGACTTTTCTCTATATAGAATAACAATTTTCATTTTTTTCTTGTTTTGAGTTATTTCGTGTATACAGACATTAATAATGCAACGCTTAAAATTGAAATTTCCACATTTATTACTTTTGTTGCTTGATTTGAAGAAATCTGCTGTTGAAGCCTATCGAAAATTTTCAAAAGCTTGTAGTGATTCTACTTCATCACATCTCAGTTGTCGGTTGTGGTTTCGTGTCAATGACAAAGAACTATCATTTGCCAAAATTTTATACAACCAAGATTTTATACGAACAAAATTTTATACAACCGAAATTTTATACAACCAAAATTTTGTACAACGAAAATTTTATACAACCAAAATTTCCAAGATTTTATACAACCAAGATTTTATACAACCAAAATTTTATACAACCAAAATTTTATACATCCAAAATTCATAACATTTTTCATCAGGGGATAATCACGTGTTCAAGTGTTCAAGTGTTCAAGTGCGCTTATGTTTTCGTTTTTCGCTTGGTTTGTCTTCACGTTAGCAAGGCGACAGACGGCATCAGGAATGGCCATATTAAAAACGTAGACATTGAAAACGCGTTCGCTTTCATTG